>CAIGRP010085472.1:0-24801 GCA_903798385.1 Fraxinus cuspidata | reverse complement strand
AAGGAAAGTTTAGTGCAAGCTGCAACCTCCCCTTCACAGTATGTGCATTGTCACCCCGGTCCAACTCCATCCCCAAAACACAACCTGTCTCCGTTTGTACAAAAACAAGTCTCCATCCCCAATTGATATAACATAAAAGCTTAAACTAAATTAATCCCGACCATTTAACATTAGAAAATTCGATTTAAAATTCTGATGGGAATTGAATATTTGGAGTAACATAGATTCATCAAATTGGGCTTGACCCATGGTTTGGGAAGATGCACCAGGGAGAGAAGAGACCAACCCATGTGGTCCGCGACCATGGGTCGATCGGATAGCGCTAGAAGGTTTCGCGATTGGAGTTTCTGAGTTTAATTCAGGGTGTTGAAGTATTGTTTGGAGTAAATCGAGTCCACGTCTAGAGTTATCTGAGGATGGGCAATCGACTGGTGGTAGTGTGTGACCTTGGTCGTCACTGGAGGTGGAATTTTCGACAGAAACAATTTGCGCCAGATTGGTTTTTAGGGCTAAAATTTCTGCTAAATCTGATTTTTTTGGCTGATTGTTGGTTGGAAGTTGTAGAAGGCAGTGAGATGATGCTATTGGTGGTCGTGTCAGGTGGGCGTGGTGGCCAGAAGGTGGAGGAGTGAGGCTCCATAGTTGGCGGCTAACGGGGTTATAGTTTTGTGTTTTGGATGTTTTTCGCGTTTTGGGTTCATTTCGTGTTTTTTGCTTGAAAACATCCAAAACGATAAATATGTCGTTTTGAGTTTTTTTTGTAAATTTTAAACTTGTTTTCAAAAATGGATTTTCAAAAATGGGGAAGAGAACGCATTTTCACTGTTTTAGAAAATCGAAAATAGAAAACGGCAAAGAGAACATACCCTTAGTTATTGTGTTCTTAATTGATCTTGTATGCTTTTTTGAATTATTTAATTGATTGTTCATCAATTAGGTAATTAGTTACTTATTATAGTATTAAGAGATTCACAATAGGTCTAGAACTTTGTAATTTCAACACATAGACAATAGATGTTAAAAATAAAATATATGGCGTGTGCAATCACACAGGTATTCGAATAATTGAATGCTCTACTTTGCATATGAATTTGGACTAGAAATATGATCGGATTGTACTTAAAAGATGTTTAACTTATTTCGAGAGAGAGAATTAAATAAAATTGGATTATCGATTGTCATGAATACAAAAATCGTAGTACATTACATAGGTTGATAATTGAAAATATGATACTGATAGGTGGATTTGAATTTCAACACGTACATCTCATATTTAATTTAAAATCATAATTAATTAGTAGATTAACCTAGAAATAATTAGTATATCTCTTTTGTTACTTTACACTCGCATTTGACAAAGGACTAATACAATTCAATTTAAGATTTATTCCCCGTGGAAGGATACTTTTAACTAATCACGTTATCACTTGTCAACGATATCGTACGTTTGAGGAATCTATCCAATCATTGTTCAATCAGACATCATGAACAGATAGACTTATGTATGCCTTCCTTGAGAATCTTATCATATCCTATCCTACCCTACCCTACCGGAATACAATTTGATGCAGTTTCTTCACTCTTCATCAATGTCAAGTCTTGACTTTTTCTAATGGAATGATACTTGACTCTTTTCTATTTTATTTATCATATATTTCATTATTTCTTAGATAGGAATAAATCTCCAAAAAAAAAAAAAATCTAATAATTGTACCTATCATTGTCATATGTAACGTGCCCTGTCATTTTTTATTAGAATAAAAAAAATTAAATCGATTCTGTAATTTATGAATGCACAAAAGTTCTACAGACACACTTCTTTATTGAATAAACAAATTGAACAATGAATTATATATGAACCTAAAATAATAAAAAAATAAATATCTGAAAGAATATAGCAATGAAAATTTTTGTAGTGAAATGCGAGGTTGTTGGGTCTAAGCATCTGAGGGTGCAATCCAATGTCTCCCATTCACAAAACTCTTGGCTAGAAATGGATGAGCAGTTGGATAATCAAGCTCTCTTGCCCATGATACCCCACGGACTGCTGCTGCTCCTGGACCCGAGCATTTATACACCCCGAAAAACACCGTCCTGTCAATTATTATACAAGTATAAATTGGTCATTCATTTCATACGGTCGTGTCATGTGAGGTCTAAAGAGTAGAATTTCAGGATTGAGTGATCCGATCCACTTCTGTACCTCTAACAACCCAATTTTTGTGTTTGGCTTTATCTGTGTTGTCTGGTGCTAATTTTCTTACCAAATTAATGTTGGACTTCTAATTTATTAATTTGCTCAACTGTCATTAAAAATGATCGGAACTCATTCATGACGAACTAAAATCCTATGTCATTAAAAATGATCGGAACTCATTCATGACGAACTAAAATCCTAGGTGGAATGATCGCAGAAGTTGGGTTGATATAGTCTGCCACATGGGATAAATGGTTATTGTAAAATTCGAACATGTTTTATAATCTTGAACAAGAAAAGTATGTTTTGTAACCCCTGATTAAAGTCATTAAAAAAATTGTCTCCTACCCTACTGCTATCTCAGCATCCAAGTCTACAATTTTTAACAATTTAATGTTAAATTATAAATAATTTTAGATCCTTGTAAGCGGTGGACAAGACAACTCTTATCCATCATGAGTTAAAAATCATTTCTACTAAAGTCAAATCTTGGGAAATAAAATCCCTAAAACCAAATAATCATTATCGCGTCCAAGTTCTATTCCAACGTAATATATAAAGTTATTTCACGTAAGATTTCTATCAATCAAGTGGAAGTTTGAAAATCTTCAAAATGTTCCGAGAAAGGGGTGCTAAAATAACTCTATGGTAACAGTAAGGAAAATATTCATTCTTTTGTAAAGTTTTTAAAGATGGAATTAAGACGGTATCTAGCACAAAAAAAAAAGGGTTGAAACTAAGCTCTTGTTTGTTTCTCCTTTTTTTCAAAACTATTTTTCTCTTAGCCCCTATTTGAAACCATACTTTTTGGGGGGGGGGGGGGGGCGGGGGGGGGGGGAAGAGTTTTTGAAAAGTGATTTTTATGACAATGTGTATTTAAAGAAGTAGAGAAAAATTTTGTATTTATGTACATAATAGTTTATTGTGTGAATGTATTGTTGATAATGAGTATGTGTAGAAAAAAGTTTAGAAAGTATGATTGTCAAACATGAGTTTAAACTCATTTTCAATTACAAGTTCACACTATAAAATATTCTGCATGTAAATTCAAAATTTTTCCTACTTTAATCACTATTCAAAGTCTCATTTTCTCCCACCAAAAACTCTTTAAAAAGGGTGATAAACATAGGCTAATTATATATAATAATAATAATAACAATAATAATAATAAAAAATAAGTTGATTGACATAAGTAAGTGGTTTACCGCCCATATGAGAATTAAATTTCTCTTGGTAATAGGGGGTTATCTGAAAAGTTTTTTTTTTTTAATAAAAATTGATGAAATGCATGAGTTGATAAAATTAGTGGATATCAAGAAATGTATGATCTAAAATTAAAGTTTGAATTGTTAAAAAGTGACGGAGATTGATTTACTTGTTCTTGTTGCTGACGTGGTCCCAGTCATCCCACCCACCATGGGCCACAATATCTTCAAAATAGGTATAGGAGTAAACAATCCTTGAGTACTGACCCATGGCCCGGCCCACATAAAGTGGGCCAGTACCCGTAACCCTGCAGTGAATAAATGCAAATCCAGTCTTCTCATCCACTGACTTTCTGTCTTGGGCTGCTATCGACCCAAATCTAGTTGCTATTGAGTGTATTTCACAATCCTGAGGGGGGAAGAAATAATATTTACTAATTTTCGAAAATCAAATTGAAATTTACGGTTCAAGTGAACAGTATCACGGTGAACATTAGTAGTAGAAAAAGTTACTATTATGTTCTTTTGTAATATAAAGATAATAAGTAACTTTTTAATAAAAAAAAGTAAAACATTAACAAACATGTGCAATTATTCTTTTACTCTGAATTCTACACTCGTCATTGGTGTAATATATCGGCAACAAGTCAAATATTTTCTTTGCCAAATACTACTACATGCAAAATAAATGTCAAATTGATTTCAATTTTTTCTTCTATTATCATAATTGTAAAACTTACCTTAAGACGTAGAGTGGAAAAGATAATTTTTATTTTATTTTTATGTAATTACTTACTTTGTAAATAGATCGTCCATTGCCAAAAATGAAATCTATAGAGCCCTCAATATAACACTCCTTGAAGTAATGGCGGCCAGCATCATCGCATAATGTGTCTTGTGCACCATAGAATCCACAACCTGAGAAGTAAGCCTTGTCACCTGATATTCGAAATGCCACCGCTTGCCATCCTTCCATTCCCGGCATCGGCGCTGGTGCAGTATTCTACACCAATATGGTTGGTTAGGATTAGAAATCGATAATTTGGGGTAGGCTAAATCTTTCTTTTTTGGGCATAAAATTTTTATTAAAACGTTACATGATATATAACTGTGACTTGATGAGCTTCCACCTTTATTTTACTGATATTAACTAGGATTCTTGTGAAATTCTTAAAACACAAATTGTATATGCACTACTTCAATCTCTATTTTAATTAAAGCTTAAGTGGAAAAATGTAATCAAAATGTATATAGCTCATGTTTGATGGTCATTATTTTGAGAAAATTAAGTTTTGAATAATGATTTTTTTAAGAATGGATGGTTTAAAAGTAGGATTTTTTTTTTATTATTTACATGCAAAATATTTATTACGTAAATGTGTTATTAAAAATAGGTATGACAAGTAAAAAGTTTTGAAATAGTGATGGTCAAACAGAAGCTTAATGTGGTCACATGAATCGTAGTATGTAATGGCAGTGACTTGTTAAACGGTCATACAACTTTGTATAACTTCGAACAATTTCTTATTTGAATATTTAGTTAAGTACCTTGAAGCTAATATTTCTGGCTGTGAAGTAACTTGCAAATACAGTGACAGAAGCTGTATGATAAGTACGCAGCTGCTGCCCATCTGGTCCCTTGTCACATGCCCTATCATGCCATTCAATCACACTCACATCCCTCCCTTCACCTTCAAAAGTTAAGTACGGTTTCGATGCCGGAACCACCACCTTTTCGCTGCACCACCACCGCACCGGATGAATATAAACTCTTTATCCAAACAAAAAAATTAATGCAAATAATAGGAGTTACCTACATGTAGTAACCAGCACTGATATGAATTAACACATTCTTCGTGTTGTTGTTGGGGATGGAATCAACAGCAGCTTGAACTGTCCGGAAGTCACCGAGTCCATTGGTGTCGACGGTGATGAGAAGGTGGCCGGAGGGTCCGACCCATTTGTGATGGTGCTTACTAGAATTTGAAGTTGCTGCAATAAAAGATAAAAAGTAGATCAAAAATAAAATAATAATAGAAGAAAGAAATCTGTGTGGATAAGCCATTAAGAGAATTGAATGAAGAAAAAAACAGAATGACATAGAGTTGAAGAATGAATCTTGAATGGAGTAATGTAATGTGATGAATTTGTTCAAGGGATATCTCAGTTTATATATATAACTATATGAGACACTCTAACGGTCATTTTTCTTGTTCCCTCCCATTCACAAATCCTTTTTATTTGGCCATGCTATAAAGTCAAGCAAAATATATATATACAGAGAGAGAGAGAGAGAGAGAGAGAGAGAGTGTGTATCCCACTCGGGCTGTCTGTGAAGACTATGTTAGAGCAACTCTTTATTTTAACTTTTAAAAGGGCTTTTGCTTTAGATAATTAAACTTACTCTCTCTCCCTAATGAACTGGCCTTTTTGTTTGGAAAAATATTGTTTCAAATAATGAATTTTTAAAGAATGTATGGTTTAAAAGTAGGATTTTTTTGAATTTACGCATAGAATATTTTATTGTATAAATGTGTGGTTGAAAATGAGCATGTAAAAAAAGTTTAGAAAGAATGGAAGACAAACATGGATTTAATAGGTTACAAATTTCAATATTATTCTTCTTAAACAATTCAAAACATATTTAAATTAATTGGTCATTAATATATAAAAGTATATCTTAAATAAAATATGAGAAGAAATCAATAAATGTTTCTTGAGAAAATCAAAATACAAAGTCAAAATATGGAGTATTGTTGGAGTACATTAAAATTTTTACTCTCTAAATTGTCTCGTGGATATGCTTTTAGGTATGATAAGCGACTAGCTTAGATATATTATTAGTGATTATAATTAAGCCTTGTTGGTCGGGTTTCTGCTCAACCATGCATGAACTTTGAGGCTTCAACCTCCTTGGTCAAGCAAATCTTGATCAAAGTTGAACTTCTTGTGTGATCCGAGCATCGAGCTACACGAGGGGTCATGTTGATTCTATTCTATTCTTCATATAAAATTTGGGATGTGATACCACATGTTGGTTTTGATGAGCCATGTCTCGTTTAATTGTTCGAATTCGTCTATAAATTAGGGGTATATAAAATATAAAATTGATTATGGAACATTCCGCAAACCCTCTGCATACACAAATATACAATCTACATACTCAATGCGCCTGTCATTAAATATGTACAACTTTATTGGCAGTTTCGTATGGCAAATAATACGTATTTTATACAAAATATAATGGCACATTCGACTGAAGGGATTGTGGAATATGGTCCAGGCATGGCCGTATACCATTTTGTAATGTTGTTTCGTAATGTCATGACAGGTCTAATAATGAGGCCCACTATAATATAATATTAAATATATAATATTTTATCAATGAAAATGGGCCATCCCTAATTTAAAAAAGCCAGACAGTGTTTCAGAACGTTAGAATGTAGGGGAATCTTTTTATATGTGGGATCAATATGACAAATATTTCCAAACTTTATGCAGGAAAAATGAGGTAGCCTTTTGAAAAAAGAAGAAATATGTAGGTTATTATGTACTGTTTTTGTTGGCTTGATTATAGGGCATGACCCACACTAACATCTAGGGGTGGAAAATAAAGTAACATTTTAGTAAAAGCTATCATGGGATTGTTTTAATGCACACGTAGTAGAACTGCTCACTCAATTATTGATACACAATCAAATATTGCATCACGACCAATGATTACGAATTCCAAACAGAACCATTTATCTCAAAGGTGAAACATTCACAGCCAATCGCAAACAGCATTATTCACCTTTCTAATCTTTTAATTGACTTTTTTTTTTTTTTTTAGAATATTAGAGGTATTTGTAATAAAGATTCTTGTAATCTCCTCAGAAGCTTGATAGAACTCCACCATGTCGAGATACTAATAATTCTCGAATCCTTTGTAATGAAAAAGAAGCTCAGATTTACTAACAATTCTTGCACTCTTTGTGATGAAAAAGAAGCTAGGTTTATCTTTAAAAATGTATTGTGATAATAGTTTAGTAATTGTTATGCCTCGATCTATGATGCAGGCCACGTGACGGTCACTAAGTAAAACTAAAGCAAGAAGCCATGCAAAGGTACGCACTCTATTTGGCACCACCCCTTCACATGTTCCCACCAAGGAGATTGGGCGAAGTCTTTGGACATCTCATCCAAAGTATTACTTCTAAGGTGAGGTGAGACGTCCTAATTTTCCAAGTGATTGACATATTTTGTGAATGTCATATTCCGAAGTGTTACTTCTAAGGTGAGGTGAGTCGGATATATGACAATTTTCAGAGGTTGGGTAGGGCGGGGCGGGGCGGGGCGATGCGAGGCGAGGCGAGGATAACAATAACCCTTATTTCTTTTCCTTTTTTAATTTTTTAATATTAAAATTGCAAAATTACCATTTTACCTTTATTACATTTGATAAAATTTTACTATTGTGGTCAACCAACCGTCAAATGGATCCATTTGGACTCCAGTGCATATTTTTGAAAGGTTTGGGAGTGTAAGTAACACAGTGAAAGTTAGGATAAAATCTGAAAAAAGTGAATTTCGGGACCGTTGCTACAATTTTTCTTAAAAAATTGTAAATAATGGATTACATAATATGATGTGAAGGAAAAAGATTGGATGAAAAAGTTAATTGTATTTTAAATTGGCAAATGGTAGTGTCATGTGACATTATGTAATCCACTGTGTAAATCTTGATATACATGTAGAAAGATCTAAATATCAATTCATATATTAAAATAATCATACCATCATATCATATTTTTAAAAATTGGTAAGAGCTCATAAATATCATATTTTTGGTACCGAATAACCATATCATATCTTTCGTTAGCATAACATTTATCAACATGAAGAAATAAACAAAATAAACTACCTGCACCTCGTAATACTACCTCGTTAGATCAAACGAATCTTTGAAACAAAATATACTTTCCACGTTCCAAAACTTATTCTCAACTTGCCTACTGACTTTCAAATTTCTTTCTACTTCGAAAAGTATTCTCTCTCTTTCTCCTCTATCGCGTGTGTATATATAACTTTATTGCGGTGAATTATGGAACATTGGCACAGTATTTATAGTTGAAAAATATTCACAATTTGAGACGTGCTGTACGAGAAATATGATAGGATTATATTTAAATAACAAATCCTAATTAAATACTTTTAAATTTATAATACCCACATGACATGGTTGAAACTGTAACAAATTCCTAGTAACTTTATAAAATTACCGTCAGACTAGTCAATGGGAAGTTATACAATATATTTAATCATGTTTATCTCCGATAGGCTTTAACTTAGCTCGGATTTATCCAAAATAACTTTTTCTTAGGTCGGAAATGCGTAAATAATTACAAGCTACAAAATGAGCTATATATTAATTATCGCTCTATCAACATTTAATTTATTTAGCCAAAATAATATTGAATTTAATACTTATTTTCACTTTAATCCATCAACTGTCAAAATATAGCATATAGAACAAATAAATTTTATTTTATAAAATTTTCGGGGACGTTACAGTGAACATCATGACAAATGAATTAATTGTGATCGAAATTACATACTCCAATTGAGTTCCTCCCTAACTTTACCAGAAATTTAGTTCTCCATGGAAGCACCGAATATCATCTCTATATTTTCGCCCCCTAAAGAAATTCCCCATTTTCCCCTCCAAGCTTCTTCATTTATTTATTTCTTCCGTAAAAATTGTGAACTTTTTGCCAACTCTCTCCAAGTTAGGTTTCCTTCTTTTATTCCTCTTTGGTTGGAAAGTTTTTGTCTCTTAGAAAATTCAAGAGCCTCACGATGCTCTTTCATAAAAATCATGTGATGTTACATATTTCTCGTGAACTATCAGCCTTGGTTTGAACAAAACCCTTATGCCTTCAACTTCATTCATATGGTTTTGGGACTTAAGTTTATGTAAATGGTTGTAAGGCAAAGAAAATATTCAATTTTAATTCAGATGAGCGTAATTAAAATCTAGAGAATGGAAAAAAAGAAGATAATAAGAAGAAAAACAAAGTGAAAACAAAATCCGATGCAAGTGAAAACACTTTTTCCTTAAGACAATATTGCCCCGCAACAGTGTTAATGGACTACGGAAATTATCTCCCAAGATACAACAGATACAACTTGTGGTAGAAGCACTTCAAACACAAGTAACAGCGAACATAGAACGGAATTTTCTCTCTACACGAAAATGATTTTAGAATAACTTTTGAAGAGTATTTTGCAAGAGTTTTTGATGTAATGTTCAATTCAAATGATATGTGATGCTTAATAGACGTCCAAAGGGTCTCAAGATAGAGTTAGCCTTTTTCAGCCCGTATATCATATTTTCTGTCCAACTTTGGATCACAATTTCTCATTTATTCGGAATTGATTTTGAGATTTCAAATATGCCACGACGATTTACTTGATGAGTAGAACAAGTTACTCTATTTATATTCACAATTTGACTATCGGATCAAGTCTAAATATTTGATCAAATTTGACACAAAAGTCACTTTTTGATAATTTATTTTCATTCTCTAAACCAAATTTCAACAATCCCCCACATGAAGGCAATTCGAATATGCTCATGCTATGAAAAAATATGATACATTGTAGAGAGAGAGAGAGAGAGAGAGCAGAGAAACACTGCTTCAGATAAGGTAGTTTTCGGCCTTGAACTTTCTTTAGTAAAATACTATCGAATTTACTTGGCTAATTGGTGAACACTCTTGAACCATTCAGACGTTTGTGTAAATCAAGACAATAATATTCACACACATGTCTTTTCTAAATCATTCATAGTTCTCATGACTTGGTACATTTTGGCACTGAACCACTCTTGAGTTTTCATAAGTATTTAGAAAATTTTAGTTTTTAAAAATTTTTCATTGAAATGGCCCCACCTTACACTTATATATGTGACCTCCTATTAAAAGTATTTTGTCCTACTTGACTTGACTTAATCAAGATATATGAATCATTAAAAAGATATCTTAACCTTAACATTCTGTAAAAAGCACTTTAATAATTATAGGAATGAGTTAAGAAACATTTTTCCCAAGTGTTTCATTGAATCTTTATAACTTAATTGTTCCCTTGAACCAAGATCTTGGGACCATTACAAATATCTTTACGTAGTAAGCTTTAATCTCATTCGTCTCGATAGGCAACATACCTGATCTCTCGGTAAACTTTTTGTAAATGGATCTGCGATGTTCTCCTTTAATTTCATATAATCTATAGAGATATGATTAGAGATCAGTTTCTTAATGGTATTGTGTCTACGACGTTTATGTCTAGATTTAATAATATATGCTGCTTTGAGCTCTTCCAATAGTTGATTGACTATCACAATATATACTGATTACAGATACCAGCTTAGGCCAACTGGAATATCTTCCAAAAAGTTACGAAGCAATTCTGCTTCTTCTCCAGCTTTGTCCAAAGCAATAAAATTTGATTCCATAATTGATCGAGCTATACACGTTTACTTTGTTGACTTTCATGATATAGCAGTACTACCAATGCTAAATGCATAACCACTAGTAGACTTAGAATCTTTCATATCACACATCTCATTTGTATCACAATATCCTCTAACACCGCGGGAAATTTTGTGAAGTAAGTTAAAGTATATTTCAAGTACTTAAGAACTCTTGTTAAAAGTCTTCCAATGATCATAGCTTGGGTTACTTGTGAATCTACCTAGTTTATTTACAATAAATGCTATGTCCAATCGAGTGCAGTTTATAATATACATAAGAATGCCTATAATCTGTGAATACTTTAGTTGTGACATATATCACCCATATTTTTTAATAAGTGGGAACTTGTGTCAATAGGGATTTTCGCAGGAGTTTCTTCAAGTACATTATACCTTTTAAATATACTCTTATTGTAGTGAGATTGAGAAAGTATAATTTCTTCTGATGTTCTAGAAATCTTTAATCTCTAACATTACATCAGTCACACCCAGGTCTTTCATATCAAAATGTTTTGTTATCATTCTCTTCGAGTTTAGCATTATTTCGTGATTATTGGCCATTTTCAACATATCGTTTACATATAGGCATACAATCACGTAGGCCTTTGGTATATGTTTAATGTATACACACTTGTTATACTCATTTATCTTAAACTTATTAGACAACATTACTTTGTCAAACTTTTGATGTCATTGTTTAGGAGATTATTTCAATCCATACAAGGACTTAACTAATTTATATACATTTTATTTGTGATTATGAGAGATGAACCCTTCGGGTTGTTCCATGTATTTTTTCTCTACTGACTCACCATTTAGGAATGTCGTCTTTACATCCATTTGATGAATCTCAATGTTATGTAATGCTAGAATAGCAATTAACAACCTTATCAAGGCGATTCCAGTTACTAGTGAATAGGTATCAAATAAGTCAGGTCCTTCTTTTTGTATTTATTCCTTGGTAACCAATCTAGCCTTATATTTGTCAATGGATCCATCTAGTTTTAGTTTCCTTTTGGAAATCAATTTACACTCTAAAGGCTTGTTCATAGGAAGTAATTCAACTAACTCCTAAGTATGGTTTTGCATTATAGAATCTGTCTCGCTATTGATAGCTTCTTTACAATGCGGTGTTTTCAGTGTAGATATTGCTTTATTGAAAGTCTTTGGTCTATTTTCTATCATATATGTTAAAAAATATGGGCTAAACGAATAGATATTCTAGCCCTTTCACTATATCTTGGTTCTTCCTAATTTAAAGTGCCATTTGAAGTACCACAAGTTCTTTTATTGGAACTTCATTTTCCTTATTTTTATATGGAAAAATATTCTTAAAAAATGATGCATTTCTTGATTCATATATTGTTCCTTCATGTACATCTTGAATTTCAGATTTATGTACAATGAAACGATATGCATTACTATTATTGGAGCAGCCAATAAATACGCAATCAATCGTCTTAGGACTGATTTTCACTTGTTTAAGCTTAGGTACTTCAACCGTAGCCAAACACCCCACACTTTCAAGTATTGATAAGAATGAGGATGACTTTTCCATAGTTCATATGTAGTTTCTTCATTTTCTTAAGGGATATCTTATTAAGAATGCTATTTGCCGATAGAATAGCATCATTCCACAAGTTCTGAGGTAGATCTGAACTTATCAACATTAAGTTCATCATCTCTTTAAGAGTTTTATTTTTGCGTTAAGCAATACCATTTGATTGTGGTGAGTAAGGTGCCATTGTTTGATGAATGATTTCATGTTCGGAACAATATTCTTCAAACGATGCCCCCATATTCACCATCTTTATCACTACAAATACTTTTTATTCGTTTACCAAGTTGATTTTCAACTTCCGCCTTATAATGTTTAAAGGCATCTAAGGCTTCGTCTTTACTTCGTAGCAGAAAGATATAACAATACTTTATGCAATCATCAATAAAGTTATAAAGTATTACTTATCACCTTTAGTTTGAAGAAATTTCAAGTCACATATATCGCTATGTATTAACTCTAAAGGTGTCGTGTTTCTTTGAATTGAGTAAAAATGTGTTTTGGCCAACTTTAGTTTAACACATAATTCACACTTATGATTAAGATCAATCTTAAGCGTCGGAATTAAACTTTGATTCATAAGTTTGCGCGTAGATTTACAATTGACGTGTCCTAATTGACTATGCCATAAACAAGACAACTCAGTATATAAGTGGAACTCAAAGTTTTATTCACAATACTTTGTTTTGTTACAATTGTAAGAACGCTCATTTTGAACACCATCATATAAGTATTATTTACCAACATATATCTCATTTTTGATGAGTACAAATTTATCGGATACGAATACAAGTTTAAAGCCATTTTTGCTAAGTAGAGACCCGAATACAAGATTTTTACGAATGTTCGGTACATGTAGGACATTGTTGATGACAAGTTATTTATCGAATGTCATCTTCAAAATAACTTTCCCTTGACCTTCAACTTTAGAACTTGCGGAATTTTCCATAAAACGTTGTTCTTCAATTAACTCTTTGTAGTTAAAGAACATAGTCTTGCATGCACAAATATGACGGATAGCACCAATATCAACCCACAATTCTCTTGAATTTCCGACATTGTTACATTCATAAACAACTGCTGAAAGATTCATCTCTTGTATCCCTTCAGAAAGGGTGTCTTTTTTAACCAAATTTGCTTCTACATTCTTCTTAGGCTTTTGACATTCATTAGAGTGATGTCCGACTTTTTCACAATTGTAACAGTTACCTTTAAACTTCTTGGCATTCTTGGAGTTGTCTTTTTTTGGTACAATACCGAAAATCTTACGTTTCTTGTTGACAACCTTTGAATTAGTTTCAACAAAATTTGCTCCAAGTTGAACAATAGATTTCCTTTCGGTGTTTTTATTGTCTTTATCGATACTCAAATAGATTATCAATTTCTCCAAATTTATCTCCTTACATTTGTACTTGAGATAGTTATTGAAATCTCTTCACATACAGAGGAGTTTTTCAATGATGGCTGTAACTTGTAAGACTCACTCAATTCCATCTTTTCAACATGTATATCATGAAGTAGAACTTGAAGTTCTTATACTTAACTTATCACGATTTTGAAGTCTACCATTTTGTAGTCCAAAAACTTGCCAACAATGAACTTTTTTGTTCCAGAATCCTCGGTCTTCTACTTCTTTTCCAACGAATCCCATAAATCCTTAGTCGAGTCTATTGAACTATACACTCCATAAATTGTATTGTCCAATCCATTTAGGATATAATATTTGCAAAAGAAATCCGAATTCTTTCATGTATCTAAGTAATAATCGACTCACGATTATTTTCTCCTTCTTGTACAGCAGGATCCTTTTCTTTTAGAAACTTTGCCAAATTCAAAGTAATAAGATAAAACAACATCTTTTGTTGTCATCTTTAAAAATCCACACCTGTAAACTTTTCCGATTTTTCTCCATGTAGGATGTAAGAGTTTGATATACGTATGGTCAAAGGAGGAACCACATGGTTCATGTCATTTGTTGTTTGAATCAAAGTAGTCTCAACATGATTCATCTCTGTTATAAAAAGAAGTTCAAGGTACAAAATAATGAAAAAAAGAATATCACACAAAAGCTTATTCCAAAGATGTAGAAGTGATGTAACTACCACAAACAAATGGAATATTGTCCTAAGTTTGTTGGGACGTAAGTATAAGTAAATGCTTGTTAAGGTAAATAAAATATTTAAGTTTAATACACATAAGCGTAATTAAACTCTAGAGAACGGAAAGAAAGAAAATAAGAAGAAAAACAAAGTGAAAATGAAATCCGAGACAAGTGAAAACAATTTCTCCTTAAAACAATATTGCCTCGCAACAGTGCTAATGGACTACGGCACTTGTCTCCAAGATACAACATATACAACTTGTGGTAGAGGCACTTCAAATCATAAGTAACAGCGAACTTATAATGAAATTTTCTCTCTACACGAAAAATGTTTTACAATGACTTTTGAAGAGTAATTTGCAAGAGTTTTTGATGTAATACTCAATGCAAAAGATATTGAATGCTTAATGGATGTCGAAAGAGTAAGTTATATAGAAGATGAAAGGTTGTGAGTGAAATATCGCGCCCCAAATTTAGTAACATTTGCCAAATGTCGCAGCATTTGCTGTTGCTAGGCTCTTGCTCAAGCGACAATTACATCTTTTTATCAGAACTTCTCTCAGCCTGTCGCTAAAGCGACAGTCTTCATCGCTCGACCAATAGGCGAGCGATAGAGTCGGCCTTTTTTCAGCCCTATATACTCTTTTCTATCCTACTTTGAACCACAATTTGTCATTCATTTGGAATTAATTTTGAGATTCCAAATATACCATGACGATCTACATGACGAGTAGAACAATTTAATTTATTTATATTCATAATTTAACTATCGAATTAAGTCCGAATATTTAGTCGAAATTGACATGAAAGTCACTTTTTCATGATTTATTTTCCTTCTCTAAACCAAATGCCAATAATGGCTAGCCCACATAATACTTGGAAAGGGAAAATAATCTCTCTCTCTCTTTGTTGTCTATTATGGGCTTAGCTATTCCACATAGGCTTAAAATATGTCCCTTTTTTATTTGGCCTCTCAAGTCTTTCACATGGGTTGCCATGCTCCATTTTATTTTGGTCCAAACATTTGTCATAACTGGTTGTAGTTGTTCCCTGTATATAATTACAGCTATAATTCATTAGGAATAAGCTAAGTTCAAGTTGTTTAGTGAAATAAACACGTATAAGCAAAATCAGTATAATAATATCCAGATCAATCTTTATTTTCAATAAATAGGTATTTAATTGTTCAGATTACCTTTTCATGTTATCATCACACCCCCCAACCACCAACTTACTGCTAGTCTCTAACAATTAAGATATAAAGAAAACAGTGATTGGTTAAAACATAATTGAATCAATCAAAGCTCCAACTTAACCGTAATTCATGTCTTTCAAACTCAACATCACAAGAGATTAATGACGTCAACCTATAGAATTTGTGTGTGTCGAGCCACAACTATCTTACCACAATCCCAATGTTAAGAGCGTGTCAAACAAAAATATGAACTCCATATCTTACAAGTGTAAACAATGTCAATCTATGTAGGGAATCACTCTATGGAGTTAAGGAAGGGTGTAACGACATATGTTTGTTTCTCGTAATTATCATGTCTATCTTGATTATTTATAAATGTTATATTTACTAAATTAATATGATTATCTTTTTCGTGACCTAGAAGGTCAACATGCCTATTAATTTACATTTAATATATTTATAATTTTAATAAGCCTAGATTAAATTATTAATTTATCACGTGCTTTCAACTTGTCTTTTTTAGAAGCTAGACCTGTCGTTGACACTGAGAAAATACATTTATGGTGCGTTTGTTTGTCAATATTTTCCATGAAAAATATGTTTTTCACTCAAATTCTTATTTTTGTGCTACTTGATTGATATTTTTTTTCATGGAAAAAATATTCCGATTTTTTATCATGTGATCATATTTTCCTCAAAATAAAGAAAAATATTTACTTTTGGGGGAGTTGAATTTTATTTTTCAGGGAATTTAGTCTCTCTTACTCTCTCTTATCTATCACATCTCTCATATACCCACCAATAAAAAATGGACAAATATAATATTTCTTAAATTGAAAATTAAATCAATCAAATGCATTTATAAATAGTTCTAGGCAATTCAATTGTCTAGAATTTATTTTCGTTCCATGTAAATTTTATGCTCGCATTCAAGAGCGGCATTAGTTTAATTTGATTAACAATTATTCGAGAAATATAGGATTTTGACCTAAATTGAATGGGCTTGAAATTAGCTAATTTATATAAAATTTACTTATGGTGCATTTGATTGCCAATATTTTTCATGAAAAATGTATTTTTCACTCAAATTCTTATTTTTGTGCTCTTTGATTGACTTTTTCTATGAAAAATATTTTTCTGCTTTTGATGATGTGACAATATATTCTCTAAAATCAAGGATAGTATTTTTTTTGGGGGGGAAGTAAGATTTTATTTTCTAGAGAATTCACTTTTTCTCTCACTCTTATATATCTACTCTCTCTCATCCACCACCCACCAATAGAAAATAAAAAATATAATATTTTCTAAGTTGAAAATTAAATAAATCAAATATATTTAATTAATATATAAGTTCTAGGCAATTGAATTGCCTAGAATTTATTTTCTTTCTATGTAAATTCCATGCTTGCAATCAAGTGCATCCTTAGTCCTTATTTGTCTACCATTATTTCAAAATTCTTTTATTTCTCAAACTTATTTTCAACCATACATTCTCATAATAGAATATTTTGCACGTAAAGCAAAAATATTTATCTACTTTTTAACCATATGTTCTCAAAAAATTCAATACTCCAAAACTCGTTTTCACTTTATAATGGTAGACAAACATAGGCTTATATAGATACAATTAAGGAATCAATAAAAACCATTAGGAAATTGGAGAGCCTCTTGATTCTCTTCAAAAAAAATCTCGTCCTTATCTACTGGTGAATTCTTGTTGGCAAATAAAACAGATCGAGGTAATATATATGACACGATATGAAATATATGATCGCAAACAAATAATAAGATAAAAGGCAGAATAATTAATTGGCAGATAAAATGAGTATTTTATTCAATTGACTAATATGGAGAAAACAAATACAATAACCGTGCCTACACAATTATTCTATATTTCAGCAATACAAAGCTTGTGAGAAGAGTCTAATATTTATAAGAGAAGATGCCCAACCTTATATATTTTCCCAATATTTTTTCAATAAAAACATGTGCAAAAAAGGAAAAAATATTTGCTCAAGAAATTCAACATAATTTGGGTCAAAAAATCCAACAATCTCCACCTGACACAAATTCCAATGCAACGAACGAAACTTCAAGATATTTCACCTCGAAAAATAAATCCGATTGTAACGTACAATTCGAACTCTTCAACAAGAACCGAAATTTCTCCAATACAAAAATACTCCTCATTTTCCATGGTATCCAACACGGATACACAAACCCAAACACCGAGTTCTCCAAAATTCACAAAGAATTAGAAATTACCAAACAGTGTCAAAGCACACCCTATAGCAGAATCAACTCCCAGTGTTTTCATAAAAGGCCTTGACTAGTCTCAACACCTTCAAAAACGCTAAAAAGTATATGCAACTAAATCAGCATCCACATACTTATCTACAATCGGTATATCCCTAGCAATTGAATTGGATGAAACTGCACGTAATGGTGGCAAAGCGGAATTACCTATATCCTCTAAACTTGACTAAGTAGAATTCTTCAATATGAACCCCGAACCAAATCCCAAAGGTACAGTACCAAAATGAATCTCCACTATAGTACTAAATCTGTGCTGACTTTTCTTCACAAATTCTACCCGACCTTACAAGATGTATAGCTGAGACTTTTTCCTCCCCTCCAATACAACATGAACACATTTCCAAACCCTCAAGACTTCACCTCCTCTAGAGATTATGTACTTTTTTGAATCAAGAGTACTCAAAGAAATGAAATCCTTCTTCTAAGTCTGGAACATGTCGAATGTGATCAAGTGTTCTTCATGTTCCATCCACTAGCTTCAATTTGACTTTACCATTACCAACTACCTGACAAGGTTCGTTGTTACCCATGACAATGACATCTTGTATCACCTTTTCATATGTTTCAAACAAATCCCGATTGGGACACATATGGAACGTACAAGCTGTATCCAAAATCCACTCCTCGTCAGGTTTAGATTCTACGTCAGAAATCGTCAAAACATCTCCATCACTCAAATAGTTCTCAGTTATGTTGGTCTCATCTGAAGTATTTGATTGCTTCCTATGATTTACAGTCAAATTACTTTTGTTCTGCAATTTGTCACAATCTCTCTTAATGTGTCCTTTCTACTCGATAATAACAAGCCTGAATACTGAAATTTGACCTCGACTTACCTTTTCTCCTGTCACCATGAACTACAAGACATTCTCCATCACTGACCTCAAATCCAACCAGATGTTTCATCTTCTCTTTTGAAAATAAGGCATCATATGCATTTTCAATGATGAGAGTATCGCTACTGGATAAGATCGTGTCTTTAAACGAAAGGGATAGCTAACACAAAAGGATAAGGCAAAATCTTTTTCATCATACTTTACATCTAAAGTCTAAATCAACGACGATCTCGTTGAACATAGCCGATGATCTTCCAAAGATCTGCTTTTAGCCATGCCATGAGAATACAACATCTACTTCAGATGCAGTTTACCTGTCAGACTTTTAGTTATGCACAGTTGCTCCAACTTCAACCACAATGCAATTGTCGTTTTCTCCTTCAAAACATCTTGAAGAATATTGTTAAAGAGATGAAGATGGATCTGTGAAAGTGCCTTCCGACCCTTCCGTTATTTCTCCTTCGTCATCCAAGTTGTGAGAAGTTTGTCAAATCTCAACAAGCATCACCCAAATCCTTTTGTGCGAGTACAAATCACAACCAACAGCTCTGATACCACTTGTTGGGAAATGAAATGGATCAAAGTAATATATATGACACGATATGAAGTGTATGATTGCAAACAAATAACAAGATCAAAGGCAAAATAATTAATTTGCAAAGGAACTGAGTATTTTCTTCAATTGACTAATATTGAGAAAACAAATACAATAATTGTACCCACACAATTATTCTATATTTCAATAATACAAAATTATTAAAAAGAGTTTAATATTTATAAGAGCGGATGCCAAACCCTAGAAATACCACAAAGATGGAAACAAAATAAAAAAGTCATGTGAAATAAAGGAAACAATATTTTTCCAATAAAAACACGTACAAAGAAGGAAAAAAATATTTTCTCAAAAAATCCAACATAATTTGGGTTTAAAATAATCCCACATTTTTCGTGTGAATACCAACCTTATCTCGGTTTGAATTAACATCCTCATGCCTTCAACTTTTTTCATATAACGAACCCACATAATATCTAGCAAGAGATAAAAATCCCACTCTTTGTCTATTATGGGCTTAGCTACTTCACATGGACATAAGCTATGTTCTTTTATTTTTTCTTTGGCCTTTGAAGCCTTTCACGTAGGTTGCCATGCTCCATTTGATTTTGGTCCAAGCAATTATTATAATTGGTGATAGTTTGTTCCCTGCACATAACTACAACAATAACTCATTAGGAACAAGCTAACTTCAAGTTGTTTTGTGAAATAAACACATATAAACAAAATCATCATAAAAATGTGCAGATCGATCTTTGTTTTTGATAAATTGGTATTTAATTATAGTATTCAGATTACCTTTTCATGTACTCATTAGGTCATGTGTATTCAAGTGTGTAGGTAATATACGCACGCACGTGAACTGAGATCTATTGATAGCATGGTCCCGTAAGATTTCAAGATTAACAAATTAACACCGTCTATAAAAAAACACTTTAACTACGGGTTTATCTCGTGAAAAAAATGCCTACCGGAAAACCCACATTCTTCTCTTTTGAAAAAGTGTAGCTCTTGAAGAAAGAATAAACGAAAGCTTTGAAGAAATCAACCCAAGATCTCCAATTTGGAGTCCTAGATCCTTGCAAAAGCGAAGGGCAACATCTTGAAGTGTTTACCCTTTGAACAAAAGGAGAGGTATTTTGATCCCTAAGCACATGAGTAGAATTGAAGAACATGATGTTAACCCAAAAAGAGCGACCAGAGAGGATCTATAAATGAAGTTATGTCGATTGAAGAGATCCTAAGCTGTTGATATAACCGAATAGACGGAAGAGTTGCTTCTCTCCCACGGGAAAGGTGGCTATCATGATGCCCACATGAGAAACATGGAACAACTCTATAACCTTCATGCAATAACTTCTCCACTAGACGCAAGCACCAGCGAGAGTACGAATGCCCCCAAAACAGAAGCTTCTTCAAACCCCGCTATCAAGGTCTATAATGAACTGACTATTGAAATCTAGTAATATAGGTATATTGGAATTTTTAAAATAATTTTAATTCTTTTTAAGGATCGTCTTTGTATTTAGATAGAAACTGTGATTAGAATGTTACATTTAGCAAATTCTCAAATTTCTATGTGAACCGTGAACACGATCAATCACGATCTCTATACACCACATCTGTCGAATCGTTCAGCCTCCAAGTAATCCACACCGAGGGAACAAGAGTGAAGGAATACGATTTTTCTTTTATTTTATCATGTTAGCAAGAATAGGAATGGTTCAATTGTGTTGTCTCTAACCTTAATTGTTTATTTTAGATGTTTAATTAGACCAAACCCAATCATTAACACAAGTTGGCCCATTAGTTAATTGATCCAATCAGTTAATCTTGATCCATTAAGAAACAACCCCTATTAATTAATCCCACAAATGTCTTACATTTGTCAATTCATTAATTTTTAATTTTTTTATTCTAGTTCTTGCCCTTTTGTATGACCCATTAGGTTCCTAATCATGATCATGAATGAAGTGAATGATTATTTTGATCTAATTATAATAAGATAAAATAAAACCTTACTTATAATTTATCATTTATTCACTAGATTAATTAACTCACATTCGTCGTCTCCGATTGACATCTAACAATTTGTCAGAGCAATATATGTGATGAAAAACTGCAAGTGATTTGACAAAACCAAATGAATTTGACTATTGTAAAACTATAATCCATTCGTCATTATAACCCTATCAATCATAAGATACGGATATGTGTCAATATTATCTTTTGTGTTGCTCTTAAATCAATTATGTCAAAACTCTTTTTGACTAATGAACTCACCTTGGTCAAAGATCTTGATATCAAATTAAGCAGATAAAATGTAGGTTATGATATCTTACTATCTAAGAATGACTAATCCTCTATTGATCATTTAAAACCTTCATATGGTTCTTGTCATACCCGAATAATGTCATATTAGTGATTCTTTGCAAAGCATCCAACATTACCAAAGTATGTCGGTCTTCATATAAGGTACTATGATGGCCTCGAGTCTAATGATCAATTCCACTATCGAATGTTAGAGATTACCAACTAAAATTGAGATAGTTATCCATGTGAAATCTGTTTAGCGTGTCTCCAATATTTTGCTCTCTTAAAAAAAAATCCGCACGTCCATTTAAATGTCACTATATTTTAGCTTGTAAGATTAGCTACTCACATTATAAGTAAGAAATGCTACACATACTAGTCTAAATGTAATAACGATATATGTATTTCGTTATCATTCATGACAGATTTAATCATATATAACTCATATCTCACAATCACAATTCCTTGAATCTACATTCTATGTTAATTTGATTTGTCAAAGTAATAATTTAACTAAAATAATCGATGTGCTATAAATTAAATGAATCAATCAAAGTAAAGTTTACATATTAAAGTCAATTGGACTTAGGGTATATCATTTACAAACTCTCACTTTTACTAGATCCAATAATACATATATCTAATACCAAAAGAGTTAATATGACGATCATGTTTCTACTGACACAACAGCTTTGTCAAGATATCTACAATATTATCATGCATAATAACTTGTGCTATCTTCACATCATTTATTTTTATGATCTTTTCGATGAGATGATATCGTCTTAATGCATGTTTTGATCATTGATAAGACCTTGATTCCTTCGTTTATGCATGGCTCCATTGTTATTATAATACGGAGGTATATGATCGATAATGTTAGGAACAACTCCAAGTTCGTCAATGAACTTTTTGATCTAGACTCTTTCCTTAGCTGCTTCTGAAACAATGATGTATTTAGCTTATGTTATTGAATTAACGGTTGTTTCCTATTTGAAAAATTTTCAACTAACCGCTCAATTGTTGAGAGTAAGCACATAACCTGATTGAGACTTGTTATCATCCTTATCTAACTAAAAATTAGCATCAGTGTCTTTATAATCTTTTTGTTCATTTTCTCCATATATTAAGAAAAGATTCTTAGTTCTTCTCAAGTACTTGAAGATGTTCTTAGCTACTATCCAATGTTTCTCTAGGGTTTGCTTGTAACTTACTTATAACACTTAGAGCAAATGAAATATCTAGTCTTATACATAGCATGACGTACATGAGAAATCCTATCACTATCGCATATGGAGTTTTATCCATGCAATCTCTCTCATCCTATATTTTGGAGCACATATATTTTGATAGATAAATCCTATGTCACACGGGACATAATTTTCTTTTTGGATTCTTCCATATTAAATCTTATCAAGATTTTATCTATGTACATAGTCTCAAACAAGCTAAATATCTTTTATATATATCTCTATAGATCTTAATTCTTGAGATATCTATACTAAAGTGGTAACGGCTATTATAAACAAACTCCATTAAGGACAAATGAGTATCCTATCTACCTTCAAACTCTAAGAAATATGCTCATAGATTATTCTCTAAACTCTGATAATTCTCTCTCAATATCCATCTGTCGTGATTGGAAAGCTATACTGAAATGTAGTTTAGTGCCCAGGCTTCCTGTAAACTAGAAATCTCTGTCTGATATAATAGTAGCCATGTTAATGAGTCGAGCCAAGCCACGAGCCGAAAATCGAAGCTTGCTCGGTTCGAGCAAAACATGTTCGAGCTTTTTTGGGTCTGAGTCGAGCCGAGCAAAAGTTCGGCCAAAAAAATGATGCTCAGCTCAAGCTTTCGGCTCGAGCCTTAGCGAGCCAAACCGGCTTGGGGGTTTTTTTTTTTTTCAAATCTAAATTTTTTTCTTAAAGAATTTAAAATTTGTACAATTTATACGTACTATAAATTAAATAAAGTTAAAACCCTCCTCCTTTATTCGGACTTGGGACCGACTACAATCATCGTAGATGGAGTTAAAATTGTACACGAATAAATATTTCGTGTACAATTTTTCTTGAAACAAAAAAATTTAAAATTTACGTATTTTTTGAAACTAGTCAANCTCCTCCTTTATTCGGACTTGGGACTGACTACAATCATCGTAGATGGAGTTAAAATTGTGTACGAATAAATATTTCGTGTACAATTTTTCTTGAAACAAAAAAATTTAAAATTTACGTATTTTTTGAAACTAATCAATTTAAAAACTTACAATATCTTATGCTTGAATCTACTGCAACTCTTTGGCCATTATAATGTCAACTTGTTCTTTAAAAAGTAATTCCGAACATTCACAGTCCTTCAAACATATTAAAACCTCCAATATTTCTTCTTTTAGTCTTGATCGTTCATCCATAAAACTCGACCACCTAAATTAAATTCAGCCTTGGATACTACCGTAGACACTGGAAGATTTAGTAGATCGCGAGCAATTTTTTATACAATTGGATGTTGCCTTTCGTTATACCTCCACCATGATAAAAGAATACGTTCTTGTAATTCTTATGGTTGTAACATACTACAAACGTCCACGCACATATACCTAGCTAACTCAGAGAGAATTTAAAGATTTGTACCACTAACATATATTGCTCTAGATATCGGTCTCTAAATAATTCCATAGATTATCTGCATTTGTTGAAGTATTTCTTGACAAAGAATTTCGAGAAGTAGAACTACACTTACCTCATTTTTCAATGTATTAGTTATACATTTCACATAACATAGATTCTATTGCACATGTGATATTCTATATTCATGAAATCCGAAATCACTTTTATAGTAGCTTTTGTGCTAGTTAAATTAAGTCGATGGTCCATCACCGGAGCTAATAAAAATAAAGATGATAACTCTTCCCAATATTTACGAAATTTTAATTCCATAGAATAAACTACCTCAACAAAAATTGACAAATTTCTATGTTTTTGAAATACTTGTGAAATGTAGAAAAAAATGTT
>CAIGRP010085469.1:0-59198 GCA_903798385.1 Fraxinus cuspidata | reverse complement strand
TTCCAAAGTAAGCAAGAAATCCTCTATTATCAAGTAAGGATCTACAAACTTTTCTGGAAAGAAGTAGCTGAAGATAGGATTGGGGAGCTAGTGCCGACGTTCAGTGCCCAATAGATCTCAAGTCTTCTATTAGTCGCTCGCATCAAGCAAAAATAGCATGTGATTAATGGAACACACAACAATTTCGCGAGCTCCCGTTCTTTTAGAATACTTAAAGCATCTTCAAGAGGTTCTTCAAGAGTTTCTCTATTTAAAAAGAACACTTTAAATTTAGAGAGTAAAATTTTTTATTCACTCCAACAATGCTCTCTAACAACCCATTATACTTTGGATATTTCATAAATGGAACCATTCAAATCCTTGTACTTATTGGAACCAGATTAAAACCATCGGTCTCGGTTCGAGTTTGGTTCTACCCATAACTTTTTTATATATACATTTAATAAATTTTCACATAAGCCCTTTTGATACGTATAACTAACATGATACTACTCGACAATATTTGTGGAATGGAGAAAATTAGCTTAGAAATCTAGCTATAAGACTCAAAATAATGGAGACTTAAAAACCACAAAAAGAGGAGAATATTAAAACATCAAAAATTAAATTACAGTTTGAGAAGAAATGCTTTTTCCTTAATAAGCCCTTGTTTGGTAGCCATTATTTTCAAAATACATTTTTCTCTTTCTTATTTTCAACAACATATTTTTCAATAAAATAATATTACATGCAAGCTCAAAACTTATGTACACATTCTTCATCAAAATATTATTCCAAAATACATTTTCATAAAAAAAAATGTGGCCCAAACAAGCTCTAACTCTTATTCAATCATAAATGAGGGATATTAGAGCTTATAATTTAATTATGGATAATACTTAAATTCTTCCACTTTTAAAACAAAATGACATAAATACATAATAATTAGTTACATAATTATATGGTATCAAGAAATTGCAGTTCACGTATTGCAAAAATGAACGCTTTGATTCATAAACTTGCACCATAACCCTATATTGAACTTTTTGATTTATGGAAAGCCTAAATTGCAAAGATTAACACGAACTGACATTTGAAATGCAATAATCTAATATGAGGCGAGAGATAAACAGTAGAGGCAATTATGATTTCTTAGTGTTAGGGTCTAGAGTTTTAGACAAATTACTTCATGTTCCCGCTCTTCGTCTTTCTCCCTTGGGCACCATATCCTGGCATTTGCGGTGTTCTTCCATGATGTGCACATTTTAATTCCTTGCAGTTTTTCAATGTGGTTAGAGCACCATTATGAACACTTAAATTAATATCTATGTAAAGAATACATAAGTTAAGATTATTTGTTTCCATCCTGAAACTAAGCCCACATTATTTTAGTTTCAAGATAGACCAATATGATAGGCTAGATGAAGCTCTATTAATAATAGATATTACGGAGCTTATCTCTGTGAGTATCTTCTTTTCATTTCTGAAGCTTCCACTTCTTAAATCAGAATTTGTGTTTAAATGTCTCTAATTCAATATGCATATAGAAATATAATTTATCCTCTTTTCAGTATCGTTTTTTTCCCCTGTAAGATTGAATTTCTCTGTTTTGGGCTGCTTACTACAGCTTGTGTATTTAAACGACTCTAAGATTACTTGCATATAGAAATGCTATGGCCATTCTAAACAATGATGATCATTCTGTTTCCTTGCAGATCTTCCATCAGAGAATGAAACGAATGGCTATGTTTTCATACATGCTGAGGGTGGTTTGAACCAGCAAAGAATTGCCGTATGTTTCTCTTCTAATATGCATTTTGTCTGGGATCTAGCAAAATTTCTCATGTCAATATTAATTTGTTGTTGGTTGCGCAAACTTAAATGAATTTAATGTGTTGTTATTTATTTGATGTCATAGTTGACGAAGGGAAAGTGTTCCAAAGGAAGTGTATTGCTTTGGACATTCATCTAAAAATTTAAAAAGTGATTCTATCAAATAAACTAAGTCCCTGTTTGGCGGAGATTAAAATTAGATTTTTAACAGATTTTGATAAAAAAAATTATTAAATATGTGATTGAAAAGTTGTGAATCCATGAAATATGTGATTAAAATCAATTTTTGACTTTTACTTTGATAAAAATCTAAATTTTAATTTCTATCAAACAAGGGCTAAATGGCCTTCAACACTTAAAGTGACCCAAGAAATCTATTTATGGACTTGACTATTCTTGTGCTTCAATTCAGATATGTAATGCTGTTGCTGTGGCCAAAATTATGAATGCTACCCTCATCTTGCCTGTGTTGAAGCAGGACCAGATTTGGAAGGACCAAACGTGAGTGAACTCTGCTAAAACTGCTTACATTGTGTTATAGTTCAATTTCTGTTCACAATTATAAACCAAATTTTTGGATGGTATCCGTGGTATTGATTATTTTCTTTTGCAATGCTTCTTGATGAGATTGCAATAGTGAGGATACTCGAGTAATTCCCATGCCTTTGCTGCAGATGTCATATTTGCCACTAGCACCCTTCTTAGTGCCATCGCCTTAAAAGTTTGATAGTTTTGACTTTGTCATCTGTTTCCTTGGATTTCGAAATTTAATCTATCTATTCAAGTTCTGTGATTGTGTCATCTTGTATTAATCAGATATCTTTCTTTGGAACTTTGTCTTGTCTGCTGACAATGGCTTTTTCGCTGTGTGAGTTGAGCCAGTTCGATACTTTGGGAGCTGGCTGCTTAAAGTTTTGGAATATAATTTCTTGTTTCTCCACTTCTTTATGTCACTGTGCAATACAGATATAGACTTCATTAATCTCCAATTGCTACCTGGTTTGTATTGAAAATACACAATTATCTGCAGGAAATTTGAAGACATATTTGATGTAGATCATTTTATTGACTACTTGAAAGATGATGTGCAAATTGTTCGGGAGATCCCAGAATGGTTTACTGACAAATCAGAGCTGTTCACTAGCATAAGGTTTGAGAACTTCACATTTTCTCTTTTTCTTGAATATGTATGCAAGTGTGTATTACTATTTTATTCCAGCTTCAACAATTCATTTAAACTTTTTATTTTTTTCCGAGCTTTGAATTTAGACTTGACAGTTTTAATATATGATGGATATTGCTTGTTCTGAACTTCACTGGAGGAATGTATTTGCTAAGCTGATGTAATCATATAAGTATTAACTGATCGTCAGAGCATAATAACTCTGTTCAAGTTTATTTGGTGTAAAACATGCTGGATATAGTTATTCTTCTTGTGGATTTAGGTTATTCAATTGGAAGGTAATTTGACCCGGTCTAAGAAAGGTAATCTACTCAGGTTGAACTGCTTCATAGGTGACTGAAGAGTCGATATTTTACTTGGTATGCTATCTGTTTTATAGAAATTCTAGGTGTATTCAAGTTTCAGTGGCTTAACTTCTGACAGGCAACAAAGAGTAACACACCATTGTATCCTTAGTTTCTACTATAAGTGATTTTTTGTAGTAGTTTCTTGGAGTCGCATGGTGAACAAGGGACACAAGAAAATGTCTGAGTTTCTAGACTGCTTAAATCTTAACTAGAAGTTTTATCCATATAAAAATAAATAAAATTATATTTTCCAGTGCCTCAGTTTTATTGCATAGACTAGTATAATTTCACACATTCCATGATTTTTTATGATCCATGATAGACGGACAGTCAAGAACATTCCGAAATATGCTCCTGCACAATTCTACATTGACAATGTTTTGCCTAGAGTCAAGGAGAAGAAGATAATGTCCTTGAAACCTTTTGTTGATAGACTGGGGTAAGTAGTTTCAAACAATAAGATTCTTCTTATAACCTTGATTAGCTTTATCTACAATTCTATAGCAGTTTATTACTGCTGTGACTCTTCTTGTTGATCAGGTACGATAATGTTCCTCCTGAAATCAACAAGCTAAGGTGTAGGGTAAACTATCATGCTCTTAAGTTTCTTCCTGAGATTGAGCAGATGGCTGATTCTCTAGTATCAAGGATGAGAAACCGAACTGGCAGTTTAAATCCTTTCATGTGAGTGACTTTGGATCTGTCTTGGGGTGGTTTGGCTGAAGTTTGTTTTATGTTCAACTATTTCCATTTCTCCTTTTCCATGAGGAGACTTCAATATATATTTTCTTTCCAACTGTATCAGGGCTCTTCATCTAAGGTTTGAGAAAGGTATGGTGGGCCTATCATTTTGTGATTTTGTGGGAACAAGGACAGAGAAAGCTCTAATGGCTTTATACAGGCAAAAAGAATGGCCTCGGCGGTTCAAGGTAACCAATATTATGGTCGAAATTTGTGCCATATAAGAAGAAATAGCAAAACTAATATGTATATCCTCTTTCGGTGCATTATCTTGCAGGATGGTTCCCATCTTTGGGCTCTAGCTCTGCAGAAGCGGAAGGAAGGGCGGTGCCCACTCGAGCCTGGTGAAGTGGCCGTGATGCTTCGAGCTATGGGCTATCCTAAAGAAACTCCTATATATGTTGCTTCTGGGCAGGTTTATGGCGGACAGAACCGCATGGCACCACTACGGAATATGTTCCCCAATCTTGTTAGTTATTTTCTCAATTGCTTTTTAACAGCTTATCTTATTAAAGGGTCAAAATGCCAATAGCTGCTTCAAGTTTATTTTTTTCTTTTCATTCTATATGCGAGACACAAAATCACGAATAGTGGCACTATTTATGAATTGTTCTCGTTTTGAAGTGATTGGATCCAACTTTTTCTATATGTAATATGAATAGAGTAGAAGCAATATCTGCAGAAACCTTTGGAAGCATTTTTTTTTTATTTATTTCTCTTATATACTGTAGTCAGCTTTTTCATCAAGTATTGGTGGCAGGTTACAAAGGAAGAACTGGCAAACAAGTTAGAGTTGGACGGATTCAGGAAGCACGTGACTAGCTTGGCAGCTCTAGACTTCTTGGTCTGTTTGAAGTCTGATGTCTTTGTGATGACCCACGGAGGAAATTTTGCTAAATTGATAATTGGATTTCGTAGGTACATGGGTCATCACCTTAAATCCATAAAACCTGACAAGGGTCTTATGTCGAAATCTTTAGGTGACCCGTACATGGGCTGGGCCACCTTTGTGGAAGACATCGTTGTTACTCACCAGACTCGAACTGGATTACCCGAAGAAACTTTCCCCAACTATGACATTTGGGAGAACCCTTTGACACCTTGCATGTGTAGAGCCTGATCGTGATAGTTCTTGTAGTGTAGCACACAGGATATCCATTGAAAGCATTTCATTGAACAAATGTACCCAAGTACATATAGAAATTTTTCAAAGTTAATTTTGCTTTAACTCTTAGTGCATGTTTGGTATGTAGTATTGGACCAGCATAATAAGTAAGATTTTTAGCTTCTTTGATACTCTCCAACCAAACATGACATTGAAGTTTCTGCAAAACCAGACCTGCAAGTTGATGCGAACTTGGAATTTCAGTGCACAGAGAGAGAGATCGATGATTTGCGAGTGTATGTTAATGAGGGCTTGGAGGTGGTAGGTAAGCCTGTTGGGATCAAAAGATGTGATTTTCAACAAGATGAAACGCTGCAATTTTGTATGGGTTTTTGCTAATACTGTTGTATAAATTATGATTACGTGGTATAAAACGCCAAGTATATTATGACATATGTCCATATTACTTTACCAAACATACGTCTCTACGAGTTTGCCTGAAGTTATGTTGGACTCTCCGTTCCATAAATATGTGTTTACTTTTCTTAATTTTCTAATACGTTCATATTTAAAGTGATTTATTATTAACAAATATAAATTATTCCTATTTAAATTATTATTCATTTTAGGGATGTATTAGAGAAAATATATGTAAAATTTATTGTTTTAATTATATTAATTATATATTATTTTAATTTGTGTGACAATGGGAGCAAGTCTATTTTTTTGTGGGATGAAGGAAGTTTTTTAGGTGCTTGTAATTTTCATCATTTTTGGCTCTTTGAATTTTAAAATAATTTCTGATTTGTAGAAAGACTTTTAGCCGATTTCATGGTTGTATGTGAAATTTAAAAATCTCTACCTTACATTGTTTATTGAATTAATTTTTGGCGTAGAAATTGAAATTATTTTTTAATGTAACTTTTATCCGGACTATTGACATTGATTATGATGTTTAATATGAGCGACTTAGTCTAGTTATCATTTTTTAATGGCAGTAAAAGTATCTTCATCAGACTTTCTATATTTATGGAGCATATTTTACAATTTAGAGAACATCTATAAATTTAGAAATAATATTATTTAGTCTCAATAGGATTACAACCTCAATTTTTTATGGTATTAGGTGATAAGTTAAATAAAAGGTGAAATTAAATGACTCATTTAATCTCACTTATTATTTAATATTACATAAGTGTCATATAAATAGGGGTTATAATTTAGTGGAATTAAATATCATTACTCTAAATTTAGAGAGTAAAAGGTACTCCAATAATATGTTTATATTTAACCTTTAATTTTACTGTTCTCAAAATTTTTTTCCTCTTATTTTTTTTTCATTAGCTTTCTATCAAATTATTATATTATTTTCTTTCATTAAAAATTAAAATATTTTTCACACATTTAATTATAAAAAAGTGGTTTTGGGTCTCTAAAGTTTGAAAGTCAAACTCACTGTCTAAATTAAAATGTTAATTTAAAGAGTTTTTTTATAGTATAATTTTAAGGGTTGACTCGCTAAAATAGAAAATATCTTATATTTAAAGAGTTTGTTATGGATGCTCTTAAACGATTAATTATCAGTCCTTGTTTGAGCCCAATTTTTTCAAAAAACTCATTTTCAATTAAACATTCTCTCATAAATTAGTTTGACACGTAAATTAAAAAAATTCCTTATATTTTAACTACATGTTCTCTATATAATCACTATTTTAAAAAGTATTTCCTCAAAAAGGAAAAAGAATAAAAGAATTAAAAAAAAAATAAGGATCAAACCACGCTTAGTAATAATTAATGTTGTCAAAATCGATATGACCTGACTGGTGGAACTGAGAACCCAACCCAAAGATGGGTCAATCATGCCTAGTTAACCATTTATAACTAAAATTGTTCAACGATCACTGAACCGACTGGTTTAATCATAAACCAATGAACATATTTAAATTTGCCAATTTTGTCATTTTTATTTTTTTTTTAAAAAATTTATCTTCGTGAATGAGTCACATGCATTACAACCAAAGGCCTGTAGATGAATATTGGATGTCATATTCTTTTTGTAGATGTACTTCTCTCAAATAGTTTTATAAACTTTCAATGTAGGGTATTGCATTTTATAGATGCACTTCTCTCAAATGGTTTCATAAACTTTCAATGTGGAATAGTGGTATAGGAAAAAAAATTAGAATACCTATCTTTTCATTTATTTAATTTTTCCAAATGTATGTCTAATTGACTAATTGGATTTTGAATCCCAATTAAATTGTAATATCCACATCCATCTTTTAATTTATTTAATTTTTAAATGTAACTTAAATCTGAATTGTAATATTCACAATCATCTTTTCATTTATTTAATTTTCTAAATTTAACTTAAATTGTACTTGATTATTAATATATTAATGTTAGATATTATTTTCTATATGTTTAAACTATTTTAATTTAGCAAAACAAATTATTTTAAAATATTGATGTTTAATTTTTGAATTATCGAGACTAATTGTAGGATAATGAATTTAATTAACAAAGATAGATTTACTTTGAATTATTATATGATTTTTTTTTTGAAAAAATATTGTTTTCGTAGTATTTTATTGTTTGTATATTTATTTAACAATTTATTTATTTATTGCATTCGATTCGACTTCAATTGAACCTATTGACATTTGATCCTTTACATTTTCGGGTCGATTTTCAAAACATTGGTAATAATTACAAGAGTCAAGGTTTTCTTCTGCCTAGTGGCAGATAATTAATTAAATCTAAGCAAAAGTGGTTTCTTCTCATAATTAATTAATCACATTCAAAGTGACGAAAGATTAAGATTGATATGATAATCTACCTAATCGAGCTCCTATTTGTGTATTTGTTGGCAATTTTTATCTATTTATATCAAGTGTTTATAAAAATTTAAAATTGGGCTAGTTCGTTTAGACCAATAGTCAATTTAGAAAGAAAGTGTTAATAGTCGAGTTCCAAAAGGAGGAATTCGAATTTAAAGTGAAAGAGAAAATAAGCTGATATTATGTCAATTTAAGGGTAACAAATAGGTCGAATTGCTCATAAATTCGATTGTTTGGACTCGATTCATTGGTCGTTCGAACTATTATAGGGACGAGTTGTGGATCAAGCAAATCACATAAAAGATGGAGGAAATTACATAGAACTAGATTTTTTAAGTTATCATTTCAAAAATTATATTTAAAAGTTTTTCATTCAAAGATCAGAGGATAATTGATTTTTAATAATAATAATAATATTATTATTATTAAATTAAATTAATCTACAACATTCACTTTACCCACCCCACAAACCCTAATTCATTTTGAAAAATATTAATCTCCCCGCCGCTTCATTTGAACCTACTTCAGCGACTCCTCAAGGTGCTTACTCCGACGACTCATCATGGCATAGCGGCGACGACTTTCTTGTGTGCGCGGCAACGCATCGGCGTTTCACACAATGTAGATCCTTTTTTTTTTCTTTTTTTAAAGTTGTGCGGCGATTGGCGGTTTGGTGGTGATTCTGTGGTGCAGTTGTGGTGATGGTGTGTTTGTTTTGCGGTTGCGATGATGGTGGAGGTGTGCAATGCAGGGTGTGATGGTGCGGTGTAGTGGTGGTTTGGTTCAATGGTGATGTATGCGGTGGTTGGGTGTCGTGTTGTGCGGTGGTGATGTGCAATGGTGGTGTGTGGGTGTGGTGGTTTGGGTTCGATGGTGCTATGTGCGATGGTTGTGTGCGGTTGTATATTTTTGGTGCTGTGTGCGTTGGTGGCGTGCGGTGCTATGGTGTTGACCAATGGTTGGGTATAGTGGTGTGCAGTAGTGTTGGAGGCGTGGTGTGGCTCTGGTGGGTATGTAGTGTGCAGTGGTGTTGATCGGTTGTCGTGAGTTGATGGGGGATGGCTTTGGCGATGTTGCTGTGTGCGGTGCGGTGATGAGGTGATGGTCACGAATGATTTGGTTGATTGTAACCAATAAATTGAGTAATTGTGACCAATATATAACGTGACTTAAAAATTTGTTAATTTGTGACCAATAATTTGATAATTTGTGACTTAAACATAATTTGTGGCTAACTAATTTGATGTTTTGGGACCATGAAGTAAGTTATAACTTATAAAATTTGTAATTTGTGATCAATAAATAAATAATGTGACTATTAATTTGATAAATTTGTGACTTATAAAATTTTTAAAAGTGATCGAAAAATTATTTGTAATCAATTAATTTGATAATTTGTAACCAGATGTATAAAATTGTGACCTTATATTTAATTTATAAAACATATTTTTTAATTAATTATTTTAGAAAAAAAATTTAACAAAGATCTAATTTTTGAAATTTTAAACATTTTATCTTAAATTTGAAATGAGTTATACTTAAAATTCTTATTTATAAAATTTTCCCTAAAAGATTTCACCAATCGAGCTCCACGAGGTGGTCGATGAGTCCGCCCATGAGTCAACTCAAGTACAAGCCCATGAGCCTGACTCACGAGACTGTTCGGCTCGTGGACGCTAAAATGTGACGTTGGGCCACTAATGGTCACATTTTTTTTTTTTTTTGGTCTAAATATGACCTTTGGCCGACGGTCGTATTTTAGAACTTTTGTATTTTTATTTTTTTAAAAGATTTTTGTTCATATAAATACCTCTTTTTTCACTTCATTTTTTCCACACCACAATTCTCTCTATATTCTAATCTACAGTTCTACTATTATCATCTACGATATAATTATGTAATCCTCATATTAGCAATTCTTTTATCGTGCACTCTTTAGTTTTACTATCTTTAATTTTTCTTATTATTTTATTATAAATAATTGTCGGACACTAATGAATTTGATGAGATATTTTGTGCCTTCAACACACCCAAAGGTGCTCGGGCTCCCCCTACGGTTCCGACATTAGATCACGATTTTAGCGTGCTCAATAACATTCCAATTCCTAACGATTTAGACTATGACCATGGGCATGGGAGCATAAATTCAATAGATTTGAATGACATTGAAGAATATGAACAAGAGACAACAGTTTCAAACAATAAACGACGAATGAAGAAACAAACAACTAAGTGTTAAGAATACAAATTATTGTGATCACGGGTCTTGTAAATAGAAAGTCATAGCACAAAACACAATGCAAATATTGCAAAGAAATATTAAATTGGCAAAAGTGTATAGGTACGATCCATCTAAATAGATATTACAAAAAATGCATCAAACGCGGAGCTTTGAACCCCTAATTAGTCGCTACTCCAATTTCGTTTCCCTAGTTATGTAAGTTCTAATTCTGATCTTACCAGCTGGGTCTATATACCAGAGGCAATGAACGAAGATATGGTGATGTATTTTGCTGGTGGTGATTTTTCACTTTGTACAGTGAAAAAAGATCACTTGACCAAGTTCATAAAGAAATATCTTCAATCTAGGTATGAATCTCATTTTAAAAGTACTCTTCGTTCAAATGCTATTATTTTATACAATAAAAAAAAATAGAGGTATTATATCATTTACCTCTGACTTATGGTCTGATAATAACCATAAAAATGAAATAACTATTACTGCATACCGCTCATAAAAAATGTGGTTAATGCACTAAAAAAAAGTAGTTTTGAAGTAATTGAATATCTTCATAATGCTTCAAATGTTTTTAATGCTTTAATGAACATTAGTAAAATGCGTTGTTTTACATTTCAAAATGCAATGGTGAACAAAGTAGTAATTGATAAACTACTCTAAACCATAATCCCATTTTGATGGTATACTATTTCATCTCCGTTATTTTTGTCATATTTTTAATTTAATTGTGAAAGATGAGCTAAAATTCATTGAAGTGCAATTAGGGATAATTAATAGCGCTCCTAATTTTAAGCGCTAAAACATTTGTCACGAATGCAGGTTAAAGATGAAATTAATTTTATTTTAAGGATTTAATTCTATATTCCTGTAAAGGGTACGGAAATGTTATTAGTTCTTATTACAATAACTAATACTCACACGGTCCATATTCGAATTTACAAGAACGTATTGAGAAACTTCATTTCATGTGAATTCCTTTTTTTTTTTCTGAAATTTTTTTGGATGTAATTAATGCATATTATCCCATTAGTCTAGTCGTTCTCACTCGTTTTTATGATATTGCTAAAAAAATCATAATGCATAATTAATCTTATTATTATTATTATTATTATTATTATTATTATTATAATAATAATATTATTATTATTATTATTATTATTATTATTATTATTATTATTATTATTATTATTATTATGTGAGATATGTGAGATGTATGCACAAAGGACAGATAGAAATGTCCGACGGCGCGGCATCAACAATTAGCACTAGTCTATCTTCAAGTCTAAGATAACGATTTAATATTTTTAAAATACATTAGTTTTCGTAGAGTTAATTAATATTTTAGTACTTCCTTTTCTTCCCCTATTTCAAGATACAATGAATATATATGTACATATCGTTCAAATTAACTAGGTACTTTACTCACAAAACTTTCAATATTTTAGAACCGAAAGAAGCAAATGATAATCCAAGAATAACTAACCAAGAAAAGAGTGAATTGATTTTTAAAACTTTTTCGAAGAATTAATCAAAATTCAAACAAGTAAATAATAAATAGGTTAATTCAACTAATACTTGTAAATATGAAAGCGATAAATAATATGGAAGAGATGATGTAAACAATATAATTGTGGAGGTTCGATCAAAAGTAATGATTTACGTTAATTTTCTTTAGTATTCCTCACTTTTCTACGCAACAAATTATTCATGTACAATTTTAACTTACCTACTTTAAAAATAGTCGATCCCAAGTCCAAAAAAATTAGGAGGGCTTCAAAAAATAAAAAAAATATGATTAGCTCGGCCCACGAGGTTCACGTGCATTGGCTGAACCGAATGACATTTTTTGGACACGAGTTGAGCTCTATTCGTGCCTAAGGCCGAACGAAATTCGAGTTTATATGGGCTGAGCTAGCTCAACTAGACCTATGGTCATGTCTATGTCTATTGCTTATTTTGTGTTAATCTCCACACTGGGTTGAATTTTCTTTGTTCTAATTGAATTAGTTTACTTGAAAAGATGAGTTATTTATAATATGCTTTATCTGTAATAATGTTTTTTAGATTGAAAAAAAAAGAAAAAAGAAAAAACTGTTTAACAAAAATTAAAGAATAAATTATTTTTCTCTAAAGAATATACATGAAACATAGAAAGTTAACTCAGTATAAATACGACCCACAAAATTAAAATATATTATCCAGAAGATTTCTCAAATTTAAATCAATTTCTAATGAAACTCATAACAGATTACTATATATATAAAATAAAAGAATCCAGATAAAAATATGGGAAAATTGAGTCCGTACTCCGTCGTTTTGTGGAAATAATGGAAACAAATTTAAAAATAACAAATTGACTGAACAGTAACCGGGCACGGACACCTATGAATCGTGTCCTTAAAATCCCACTATGTTATGCAGATAGGATTTGTGTGATAAAACAGAATTAATTCTGGTAAACCCAACAGCTACAATAAAAGATATACAAAACTTTTTTTTATTTAGTCACCAAATTTGGAAAATTATACATATATATTGATAAATTTAACGCTCTAGTTGTGTTGAGGTGAGTCGTTATGCTCTACTTTTTTTGACCACGTATCTTTATCATTTTCAAAATATATCTTTTTAAAATTCATTTTCAATCACACACTTTTCCATAAAATAATATTATACTTGTGTTTGATCCACATTATTTTGGAAGAATGTATAGTTGAAAAAGAAAGAAAAATTATTGATGTGATGAAAAATATTTTTTTATTGAAAAATGTGTGGTTAAAAATAAGTAGAAGAATGAGAATGAGAATGAGAATTTTAATGTGTAACAAACATGGGCTTAAACTCAATTTTATTAAAAAAAAATCTTTTAACCACTCATTCCCCAAAAATAATTATTTAAAATAAATTTCTTATCAAAATCACATCAAAATGGAGCCCAAATAGAATCCGCCAACTTAAAATCTCAATAGATATTGTCAAACTAGGGCCATAATATTTTTTTTTGGACAATTTTAGCATTTCATTTAGATGTCCTGTATGTGTGTGTAGATACTTAATGTCAAAATAGATGTTTTCGTCATGCATATTACATGCTTAAAGTTAAAAAGGTTGGGGATATGAATGCACGAATGAAAAAATGGAAATATAAAAGTCGAGGATGTCCTGAAGAATTTAGTCAATATAAAATGTATGAACGAGTGGTTTGAAAACTAAAAATAATATATTAGAGTATCTCTAATTATGGTATAAAATAGATCTAAATTGTAATTTATTTTTTCTAAGTGGCATTCTAATCGAGAGATACAAATGAAATGTAAATTATTTTTCCATAGAAGACGTATATATAATATATTTTATATTCATAAGAAGTAAAAGGTGAATTTAGATTTTTCATTGAAATATATTTAGATCAATCGAGATATAAATAAAGATATAAAAGTAATTTTAAAAATATCAATTTACATCAATTTTTCCAATTTTACACCATGCTCGAATATGCTCTTGCATATCAAATTTACAACAACAGAGCTATGTTACGTTGACACGGGATGATTGGATAGTTTGAAAAAAAAAAAAAATCCAATCTTTCAAACTATCCAATCAGTACTGCCATCCCAATCTGTCACCTCCCCGTGTCATGTGCCCCTGTTCAAGAGCACCATTCTTAACGACACCTCATATATATACATCCACGTCATTGAGCATGCACAATTACTCATCATTAATAAGATATCATCTAATCCGACTGCAGTGACTGCTACTGTTTATTTCGTAATTTCTTTCTTGAATTTCTGAAAGCAGTGATTTTGACAATGAGGTCTTGTTTTATTAACTGTTTTTGGCTCACTTTTCTCTCCAGTTTTCTGCTTCGAAGGTATTTTTTCATCTTTATCTCTTTTACCTTTTAGTATCTGTAATTCTGTCGGTTTAATTTTTATTAGTGTAATTTAAAATTTAAGTGCTGATTTTCGTTTTTTTTTTTGTTGTGATCTTTGAGGGAAAATCCAGTTCTTCAAATTATTTATTTTGAGTGAATCTCTATTTATTCTTCTTCCTGATGATTGGTTCTTGTTGGAAACCCAATTCGATTTCATTTTTTTTTTCTCAAAGCAATAAATATGATGGAATATCTGATCAGTAAGAAGCTGATAATTCGATTGCTTGCCAGTTCTGTTGAGCGATTTATTGAATTTTGATTTTGTTCGTTTTAATAGCTGTAAGAAAAAAAACCCAATTATGTCTAGATAGTTATATTTGAAAAAGAAAATGATGTTTGGTCTGGTGCTTTTTTGTCAGGGTAATTTCAGGAACTCGATTTCGGGGTCTAACAGAGCTTGCTAGCTCACCACCCAGAGGATGGAATTCTTATGATTCGTTTTGCTGGACAGTTTCAGAAGAAGAATTTCTTCAAAATGCTGAGCTTGTTTCTCGGAGATTGCGCGCCTATGGCTATGAGGTCCTTAGCTATTTCTTGAAAATAATAGCTTTTAGACATAATCAATTGTGCATAAAATGGTTGTTTTTGCATATTTAGAGAAAATGTTTTAAGTGGTTTCTTGATTGATAATGGCAGTATAAACTTGTTATTGTGTGTAATGGCTAGCTGATTTTCTTGTTCATTTATTTTTTTTCCTGACCATGCGATTCTATGCAGTATGTGGTAGTGGATTATCTTTGGTATAGGAGGAAAGTAAAAGGCGCTTACGTTGAGTCTCTTGGATTTGATGTGATCGATGAATGGGGAAGAATGATTCCTGACCCAGATAGATGGCCTTCCTCCCAGGGTGGGAAAGGCTTCACTGAAGTGGCTAAGAAAGTTCATGACATGGGTTTGAAATTCGGCATTCATGTTATGAGAGGTATCAGCACGCAGGCATTCAATGCAAACACGCCAATCCTTGACATTAATACGGTAATGCAACTAATTGCCGATGAGAAAATTTAAATGAGTTTATCTTTGTTGAATGGCTCATATTCTTTGAGAAGATCTAAACTATAGGATCCTCAAATGTAATATAGGACTCTACACTTGAGGATGCTCATAGCCATAAACTTGAAAGGCATGTTTGGGTTGTAATATTGGACTGTATTGAACAATATAATAGACAATATTAGCTTTTCTACTCTAATACAGTTTATTATTGTGCAGTCCACCTTACCAAACTTATCATAAGTGTTTAGCCTCTACACCATTTCTTCTCTTGTTGACTCTATTGAATACTCAGGGAAGTGCTTATAAAGATTCGGGACGGGAATGGCGTGCAAAAGACGTAGGAATCAAGGAAAAGGCTTGTGCATGGATGCAACATGGTTTCATGAGTGTGGATACCAAGTCAGGAGCTGGAAAAGCATTCTTGAGGTCCCTATATAAACAATATGCTGACTGGGGTGTTGATTTTGGTAATTTTTAAACTCTACTAGCAAAGAGAGATTTCTTAAATCTTAAGCTATTCTTCAGTTCAATTCAAAGAAATAATATAATTAAGTTCTATTTCCCTTTTTTGGTTTCGGCGTGTAACCCATTTTTGTTCTCCACCCTGCCTCTAGGTTTGTTATCTTTGAAGCTCAAATATATTGTTTTGCTTTTGCTAATTTTTGAAGTACTTCTGCTTCTTAACAGTGAAAAATGACTGTGTATTTGGTGATGATTTAGATCTAGCCGAGATAAGTTATGTTTCCGAGGTATATATACTGCATACATTTATTTTCTCCCCAAAACTTATGAGGATTTATAAAGAAGATTAAAAGCATAAACAGTTTTTATTAAAGAAGTACTAGCAAGTTCAGAATCTTCAGTGAAAATCATGCAGGTCTTGACACAACTCAACCGCCCAATCCTGTATTCTCTGTCTCCCGGCACTAGTGCAACACCAGCCATGGCAAGAGATGTAAATGGACTTGTAAACATGTATAGGGTTACAGGGGATGATTGGGATTCATGGAAAGATGTTTCCACTCATTTTGATGTTGCCCGGTATATTATTTGTTACTGAAAATCTGATTCATGCCATTTTCATGGTCTAGTCATTACTCATCTTTCCATTTACTTGTTATCGTATCATTTTGCTCTTTCTTTGTGTTTGGATTAGGGACTTTGCTGCTGCTAATTTGATTGGAGCGAAGGGCCTGAGAGGCAAATCATGGCCCGACTTAGATATGCTTCCATTTGGATGGCTTACCGACCAAGGTAAAAAGATAAGTCCAATTTGCTTTCAGGTGTCCAAGAAGGAAAATACTACTCTACTGATTACAATGGAAAACTCTTTTTTTCCCTTAAACTCATTATGAGCATTTTGATTATTGAACACCTTATTTGTTGACAGGTTCAAATGAAGGTCCTCATAGAAAATGTAATCTTAATCTAGACGAGCAAAAAACTCAGGTATTTTTCTATAGCTACTGCCAATTTCTCTTTCAAGAACTTTCAAGGTTGAAGGTCATGCAACGACTTTGTGTGAAATTCATTTGACAGATAACTTTATGGTCAATAGCCAAGTCTCCTCTGATGTTCGGAGGAGATATGAGACGTCTCGATGAGATCACATTCAAACTCATCACGAACCCAACTCTATTAGAGATAAACTCCTTTAGCACAAACAATGCAGAGGCATGTTTCGACTTTAGCTCAACTTATTATGAGACCTAGTTAGGATTCATCTCTGAGATCCGTCTTTTAATTTGCAGTTTCCTTATATTACTAGTAGCTTAAGCCGTCATACTTGGACCAGCCGATCGAGAAATCAAAGGAGTAAGGGTATCTCAGATTTCCATGCGTTGGGTCTTTCAAGCTGCAAAGATGACAACGCAAGAGGTTGGTCAACTAGAACTGTGGAGGATGATCTTGAACAAGTCTGTTGGAAAGAGAAATTAAGTGAACTTCAAGTGCCATTTTGCCTATACAAGAAACATCATCTTTTGGAATCGTAATAAAAGCTTCTCATTCTCTCATTCACATAACTTTTTCTTCTCAGGTTATTATGAGCATAATATAATCAGTTTTGCTGATTTATTTTATTCTTGACATTCTGATGCAGAGATGAAGAGGTGACAAATAACCACCTATATGATGGGAAGGTCCGTTTATTTGCAACAGAGAGGACGGAGTTCTGCCTTGGTGCATCTCCACATAAGAAGCTTACTTCCAAAGAGTTTAAAAGGGGTTCGTTTTTACCCTGCAGACGGGAGGCCAACCAGGTATATTTGTATGAGGTTTCATACCTATTTCTCATTCATAACTTGGATGTTGCAATTAAATTTATATTCTGGATTCCAGTTCCTTGTTACTTATTTTCAAAAGTTATTACACGTGATTTTACTGGGAAGAGTATATTTACTTATCTAGAGGACTGTGCTAGTCTATCTTATACTGTAAGAAGTGCTTCTGAATCTGTTCAAAATTTGAAAATTAAAATCTTGTTTGAGGGCACTAGTAATTATTGATACATCCATCGAAAACTCCATTAATGGGATTCCAGCTGCTATGTAAATTATTATTATTTTTGATTTTCCACTTATGGTTTGTTTATTATACCGTCGAGTCTATCTAGTACTACAAGTCTCTCTAGTACTACATACCAAATCTGTATTTATACACATGGAGCTGTTTTGTCGATAATTATTGAACTTGAACTTAACAAATAATGCATTTGATCCGAACAGATGTGGGAATTTAACAGTAATGGAACCCTAACAAATAGCTATTCCGGTTTGTGTGCATCCATAAATACAGTCAAAGGTGGCACTTCTTGTACATTATCTTTAATTTAGAGGTTACCATTTATTACCTCTAGTTGCTAATTAGTTAACTTTCATGCAGTTAATTCTCGTAATGGAGCTCGCGCATGGATTGCAACTGGAAGAAGAGGTTTGAGTTTTCAAAGTTGTCCAAATCGAAACTTTTTTGGGTTGTAGATTTTAATCACAAGAATAGATCAAGAAAATAGAGATTGATGTTCATAAATCTGATTTGCAACTATCTTAATACTCTTCAAATTCGAAGTGAACATCAAAACTTAAGGACTATTCTTCTACAACTACGAAGTGGAACTCTGGGGATTATCTTTAATATGTTGATATAATACAAGGGATGACATGTTTGATTCTTGACACGGTTTTTACATGTATTTAATTTTTTTGACGCTCTAGTTTAATCTTTCATTCAAATTGATTTCTTTCTTTTTCAGGAGAAGTATATGTTGCCTTTTTTAATTTGAATCCCGGGAAGACCGTGGTATCTACAAAGATAATGGATTTGGCCAAGGCGCTCCCTGGTCGAAAGCTAAATCCTGCTTCATGCAAATGCAGAGAAGAATGGAGTGGGAAAGACTTTGGAGTTGTAAAAGATTTATTGTCCATGGAATTAGTAAGTCATGGAAGTGCACTTTTTGTTTTGAACTGCAATTAGGGCTGCACATTTATGCTGTGAACTATGAAGCGTTGATGTACTCTATATATGTACATCATCAAATTCTGATGTCATTTTATGGTAATGCATGCCCTCCATCCGAATTATAGTAATTTGCTTTTATTATTTTCTTTGTATCTATGAATTAGCAAAGAAAGTGTTGAATCGACTCATCTAAATACTTAGAGCTACCAAACACGTGATGTAACATTTATAATTGTGTCACGCAACCTGTCCACGTAGGCATTTTTCATATTTGCATCCAACATTTGACACGCACAATATTCATAAATGGGTGGAATATCACTTTGTTTCCTCTTGTTTAAAACTATCCTTTTTCGATTGGGTACAGCTTCGGACCGTCAATTTGTTAACCATAGACATTTTAGTTGATGGGTTGCCAACGTTGTGACATCTACTAAACAGTGTTAGGTGGTGTTAACAATCTTGTTTTTATTTAGTTATTTTTATAGTACGTTAATTTGAGAAATTGTAAGATTTATGTGAAAAATAATTTTTTTTTTTAAATTTCTGTTTCGGATGACTAAGAGAAATTATTTCCCTTTTTTTTTTCCTCTTGTTGTTTCGCTTCTGTCATTTATATAATTGAAACACTTACTAGGTTCCCGAAAAATTAAGGAAAAGGGGATATATTATTTGTTTAAATTCGTTTGATAAGCTCGTTCACGTGCAAGTTTAATTCATTTTTGTCAGAGGTTTAGCACGTAAAAAATCTCATAAATTAATTGCGGCATGCGTCCGTCAGAGGTTTAGCACGTAAACAATCTCAAAAATTAATTGCGACGTGCATCTTTCTATAATTTATGCTAAACCATTGAAAGTTGTTGCGGATAACAAAGAAGATAAAGATAATGCAATATACAAAGAATAATGCTCCTCGTCCAGGGTCAACGACATGAGGTGAGATAATGGGGTGTTGTGGTAGGGTGGGATTGGGTATTGTGAGTGTATTTTTTTTTTTTTTTTTCAAACTGTCCAATTATGTATTGATACGTGTCCTTTCGATCAATGAGTTTGTCATTGACTCCGACACAGCAGCAAGGTTGATGCAAACAAATAAACATGGTGGCAATGTAGAATAAAATAGCCAATGCAATCAAATATAATGCATGTGATGACAATGATAATAAATTGTTGTCTCCGTTTAATCAAAATTATGAGAACGATAATAATTGAGTCAACTTTACAAGTGATGGTTATTCGGATGGAGTGGAAACAGTGTGTGACAACCGTAAGGAACTAAGGATGATTTTTATGTGATAAATGAAAACAACATTACACTACACATTCTTATGTTGGTAGATGAGGGTGGTGTATAAAGTTTTAAGACACGCTCATCACACAATATTGGATGAGAATTGAATAATATAATAAACTATTTAGTCATCTCCAATCTTGCACACTAACCTGACTTGACATTTAAATTAGGTGGCATCTCATCCACCTAGATTCATGGATCAACATCATACATGAATGATAGTTAGAATTGATGCTACTAGCAAAATATTAAACTTTGCTCAAACTTTTACAAGAATCTGGTGTAGATAAGCATTACATCGTCAAATAAAGACCTAGCAGAAGGGCTGTCAGCAAAGTAATCTTGACGTTTGACATTCACACTATACTGCAAGTAACATACATGAACAAAATCAAATTAAAGAAAAAAATTAAATAATAAATAGTTTGGGTCTTGTCCTACATGGCAAGGCAAGGCACGTGGTAGCCAACTAAGTAAGAAGTCACGCAAGGCCCACACTCTATATCGCCTCTTCTCTCCTTTGCTCTTTTCGAATCAATTTGGTAGCTGGATGAGGCGGTTGAGGTGCTTTGTCTAAAGCGTTATCATCCCATTTGATGTACAACAGATGATTAACTGGATTGAGGAACATTTGGACCTAAAAGGAAAAAATAGTAACAACAGTAAGCTTCAGATTTGATGTTCGAGCTCTAATTTGGACTTATAAGAACTTTTTGAAAATAGAACGATGACCCGGTCCGAACTCACTATTTTTCGTGAAATATGATGGATTTTAGCCATCCAAGATAATTTAGGATTCAAAAACTGCTTTTAAAGTTTTAGTTCTATTTTTGTCATTTAGTTTATTTCGATTTCTTTTCAATTTTAGTATTTTTAAATTAGGTTTTCATGTAAACCCTTATAAATAAAAGGTTAATTATTCATTTTTAAGCATCTGACATTAATAAAATTTCGTGACTTTATTTTTTCCACAATTTGGTGGATTCTAAAAATTGCGTTCTTAAAGTTTTTGCTTAAATTCCTTGTTTCGCGTTGCATCAAGTGGTATTAGAGCCAACTTTTCTTTCTCTATTTTATTCATAACCATGGGTGACGAGATTTGGATGCTCAAAATTGGCAGATTGACGATCTTACTATTCAGATCGAAAATATCCGTCAATTGTTGTCACAGGTTGTTGGAAACAAAGGGCATAATGAACAATAGGAAATCAATAATGAACGGGTCGTTGAGCCTGTAGATTGGAGAGGGAATAACAGGAGACTTGTAGTAGAAGAAAGCGAATTGGAGTCAGAGAAGGAGTTTGAAGCGCCGTCGCATAACCCTAGTTATCAAAATCGAAATATCATTGATGATTATCGGATTAAAGCCGATATTCTCCCGTTCTTCGGTAGTATAAAGATTGAAGACTTGGTCGGTAGAGGCTGAACAATTTTTCAAAATTATGGATGTTTTGGAGGACGAGATGGTTGAGATGGTGGCATTCCATTTGAAATTTACAGCAACAGTACCGTGGGATCAATTACAAAATGCTCGAAGGAGACGGGGAAAAAGTCGGATTCAAACTTGGAGATGGATGAAATCTATGAGTGAATCGGAGTCAAAGGCAGAGTTTGAAGTGCCACCGCATAAACCTAGTCATCAAAATCGAAATACCATTGATGATTATTGAATTAAAGCAGATATTCTCCCGTTCTTTAGTAATATGAAGATCAAAGACTTTTTATATTGGTTGGTAGAGGTTGAACGATTTTTCAAAATTATGGATGTTTTGGAGGACGAGATGGTTAAGATGGTGGAATTCTGTTTGAAATTTGCAGCAGCGATATGGTAGGATCAATTACAAAATGCTAAAAGAAGATGGGGAAAGAGTCAGATTCGAACTTGGAGAAGGATGAAGCAATCTATGATGGATCGATTTCTACTCGAAGATCATGAACAAATTTTATATCGTATGTACCTAGGATGCATGCAGGGAAATCATAGAGTATCAGACTATACTAATGAATTTATGTGGTTGGCAAAGCGGAACAACCAATCCGAATCCAAAAATCAAAGGGTACTCAGTTATACCAGTGGTTTGAATGTGGTTATTTAATATGGAATTGGGTTGTAGGAAGCCATTAACATTGCGATGAAGGTTGAGATGATGGCATCTGATAAGAGGGCAATTTCTTATAGGAGAGCTCCCCACTTGTCGAACCATCATCGTTCGTTCCTTCGGACAAAGGGAATGCCTCGCAACAAACCCCAACCTATCTTAACAAAAGTAATGTTGACAATATTGGTCAAATTGGAAACAGAGGTCAAACTCAAGGCGCACCTCAAAATGCAAATCCTTATGCTAAGCCCACATGAGATAGTTGTTATATATGCTACAAGCTTGGACATCTTTCTAATACCTGTCCAGAAAGAAGGCACGTCAGTTTGGTGAAACCAAAGACAACATACAATGAAGAAGAGACTAAGGTGGAAGATGAGTATGTAGGAGTTGAGTTTGCTATTGAGGAAGGTGTGGAGAGGCTCTTTTTTGTACTGCAGCGAATCCTTTGTCGCCTAAGGAGGAGGGGTAGCGTCACTGTATCTTCAAGTTGCTTTGTTCTATCAAGAATATGGATGTGAAGTGATTGTGGACAATGGAAGCCGTGAGAACTTTGTGTCGAAGGTGTGGGTGAATTTGTTGAAATTATCAATTGAGAACCATCATAAACCTTATTTCCTTGGTTAGGTGAAGAGAGTTCCTTCCGTTCAAGTTGCTGAACATGTAAAGTACTTGTTTCCATTGGTAGGCATTATAAGGATGAAATTGCATGTGATGTCATAGAAATGGATGCTTGTCATATCCTATTGGGTCATCCATTACAATTTGATGTGGATTCAACTCTCAAAGGGAGTGATAATGTAGTACTCTTTTCATGGGGTAATCATAAGTTTGCTATGGTTCATCTCAAATAGGCGGAGAAGTCTACCCAACATCATACTGAGAGTTTCCTTACCCTTACAAGTAATGATAAAGAGATTGTAGATTCTATAAGATAACCTGATTGCTTTTATCCAGTAGTGGTTTAAGGGCATTTTACAGCAAATAAAGAAGCTGAGGTGTTCCATCTAAAGTGCAAAAAATATTGTCAAAATCTGAAGATTTGGTTTTTGATGAGTTCCCAAATTAGTACCTTCTATGAGGAATATTTAGAACCAGATTGATTTCGTACTTGGGGCTAGTCTTCCAAATTTGCCTCATTATCGAATGAGTTCGAAAGAGAATGAGATTCTAAGGAGCAAATTGATGAGTTGTTGAGGAAAAATTTCAAAAAAGAGAGTATGAGTCTGTGTCCAGTACTTGTTTTCTTAGTGCCAAAAGGAACGGAAAGTGACGCATGTGTGTTGACGTCGTGCCATCCACAGGATAACAATGATGTACAAGTTTTCCATTCCACAGTTGGAGGGCATCTTAGATGTGCTTTGGGTTCTAAAAATAGATCTTCAAGTGATTACCACCAGATCCACATTAAACCTGGGGACGAATGGAAGTTTGCCATCAAGAGTAAAGATGGACTTTACGAATGGTCAGTGATGCCTTTCGAACTCTCATGAGAGTGATGAACTAGGTTCTTCGTCCTTTAATTGGTGGTCTTTTGTTATGGTTTATTTTGATGATATACTCATTTACAACAAGTCCAAGGAAGATCACTTGGTTCAATTGAGGCAAGTCCTATATGTTTTAAAGAAAAATCAGTTGCACATCAATATGAATAAGTGCACTTTCTGTACACATACATTGTTGTTCCTAGACTTTGTGGTTGGTGAATAAGGTCTACATGTGGATGAAGAGAAGATAGTGCAATCTGAGATTGTCCAACGCTAAAATCAATTTTTGAAGTAAGGAGTTTCCATGGTTTGACAACTTTCTATAAGAGATTCATTAGGTATTTTAGCACTATTGTGGCACCACTCAAAAAATGCTTGAAGAAGGGAAGATTCAATTGGAGAGAGGAGTAAAATAAGAGCACTGCATTCATCAAGGAAATGTTTTGCACAGCTCTAGCTTTGCCAAGCTTCGAGAAGATCTTTCAGGTGGAGTGTGATGTTAGTGGTGTTGATGTTGGGGTTTTCCTTTCCCAAGAGGAGAGACTCGTGACTTTCTTTTCAGAAGTTGAGTAATGCAAGACAGAAGTGGCATTCTTATGAGTAAGAACTTTATACAGTTGTGGGAGCTTTGAAGCAATGAGAAAACTACCTCATATAGAATGAGTTTATGTTGTTTACTGATCACCAAGCTTGAAGTTTATTTATAGTAAAAAACATATCAGCATGATGCACGCTCGGTTTTCCTTCAGAAATTTCATTTTGCGATTAAACATAAATTAGGAAGTTCAAATAGAGTTGTTGATACACTTAGTTGTAAAGCTTCTTTGTTGGTCACACCGTCACAAGAAGATTGTTGGATTTGAATGCTTGAAGGAATTATATACAAATGATACTGATTTTAAGGAGAATTGGAGCAAGTGTGTGAATCGTGAAAAAAATTGCAAATTTCTATATTACCGATCGGTATTCGTTCAAGGGCAACCATCTTTCCATTCCTTGTTTCATCTTTATGTGAAAAATTAATTTGAGACCTACATGAAGGAGGTCTAAGTGGACATTTGGGGCCTGACAAAACAATAACCAGTTTGGAAGCCGGTATTAGTGGCAACAATTGAAGTTAGAAAATGTTAAACTTGTTAGGTGTTGAAGGGTCAAGTGCAGAATATTAGGTTGTACATGGCACTCCATGTTCCTTAAGACATATGGCAAGATCTTGCTATGGATTTCATTATGAGATTACCTCATACTCAACGATGAGTAGATTCTATTTTTGTGGTAGTTGATAGGTTCTCCAAGATGACTCATTTTATAGATTGTCGGAAGACCTCAAATGCATTGAATATTACCAAATTATTTTTCAGGGAAGTTGTTCGTTTATATGGAGTTTTCAAGTCTATCACATCAGATTGGGATACAAAGTTTTTGGGGGCAATTTGGGATTACCTTGTGGAAGCTGTTTGGGATGAATTTAAATTGAATAAGCACTATACAACCCCAGAATGATAGACAGACCGAAGTCACTAATCGTACCATGATAAAAATGGTTTGAAGTGCTTGTGGAGATAAGCCCAAACAGTGGGATCTTGCACTGACTTAGGTGGAGTTTGCATACAACATCGCATTTTATATTGCTACATACAGGTCCCCATTTGCTATTGTGTATGCAAAGGTTCCTTATCTTGTGGTAGGTTTAGTGAAGTTTCCCAAAAGGTAATAGTAAGAGTGTTGCTGTGGAACATCTGACGAAAGAGGTGTTAACAATCCATGATGAAGTAAAATAGAAGTTGGAGAAGACTAATGTAAAGTATAAGGCAGCGACATAATGACATTGACGGGATAAAAAATTTCAGGAGGAGGACTTAGTGATGTTGTTTCTAGGAAATGAGAAATTCCCCATTGGTACTCACAACAAGTTGAAACGCGGAAGTATGGGGATTTCAAATTACTTAAGAGGGTTAACAACAATGCCTATATTATTGATGTGCCAACTTCTATGGGTAGTTCTAATACGTTTAATGTGGATTATAACCCGAGGTTGAGTTCTTAGGGGTAGAAGGGATCGATGTAGAACATATGACTGAATGGATTGAGGAACATTTGGATCGAAGATGAAAAAAAGAGTAAAAACAACAAAAACAATAAATTTGGAGTTCGAGCTTCGATTTGAACCTATAAGCCTTTTCGGAAAGAGAACGGCGAGTCGGATTGAACTTATAACTTTGCCATGACATATGATCAATTTTAGCCATTTGGTTCGTTTAGAACTCGAAAACCGTTTTTAAAGTTTTAGTGCTATTTTTATTATTTAGTTTATTTCGAATTCTTTCAATTTTAATTCTTTGAAACTAGGTATTCATTTAAACTCTTATACATAAATGGTTAATTATTCTTTTTAGGCATCTTACATTAATAAATTTCTTGTGTTTATTTTTATTTTTCATAATTTGATGGATTCCAAAAAATGTGTTTTTAAGGTTTTCGTTTGAATTCCTTGTTTTGTGCTGCGTCACCATCTAACGTGCCGCTTCCAAGGCAAGGTGCTACATTTTGTTGTGTAGATTTATGAAGCAACCAACCTCTGCCAAATAAGGCATCTTTTGCAAACGCCATTTTAATCAAGAGATTTTTCGTACTGAGATGCTCTGTACATCTAATAGATTTGGTAGCCATGTAGTGGTGATGAATTTGGGATGGATGTAGCAATAGCGGGTAGTGAATTTGAGGTGGTGACGACAATTTAGATGGTGCGGACGGTAATGGAGTTGGATGGTGGTGGTTTGGAGGTGGAGATGATGTGATGGTGGATTTGAAAAGGTGGTAATGGTGTGGATTTGAGGTGAAAGTAATGGTGATGATGGTGGTGGGTTGTGGATTTGAGGTGCCGAAAACGAATTGGGTGGTGTCGGTGGTGGTAGAATGGGGGTGGGATGAGGTGGGGGATATAAAGAGTAATTTTTGAAGAATTAATTGGGTAATTGGGATTGTTATTCGATAATTTGTGATAGATAAATAAATTGTAACCTATAAAAATGGGTGATTTGCAATTGAGTTGAATTTGTTATTGTGATAAAAAAAATTTGTTTCTTTGTGTTTCTAACATTTGTGACCACCTGATTTTTTAAAGAATTTCACAATTTTCTTAAATTTGAAAATATATCTTGAAATTATGGTATGTATTTTTCCCTAACATTAATTTAATTTTTTAGATGGCCAAAACCCATTGAAAAGACTACATTTTCACTTTCTGTAGGACTAAATGCTAAACATGTCCGACTACCATAAGAGCCCATCGAAAATGTTGGCAAATTTTTATGGACTTTGAAAAGATATTTAGTAAATTTGGATAAAATGTACGATTAAAAAAATTGATAAAAGTTGTAGGTCAGTAATTAAAGTTAATTATTGATTTAGATTTAGATTTTTTTCAAAAAAGTTTAGTTAAGCCACAAACAGTTACATAATGATTTACATACGAATTGAGTGTCAAAAAGAGAGGAAATGTTTTTGTTTTCGTTGAAAAAATTATGATTGAGTCATATCTCACTATATGTAAATCTATTATGTACAAGTAATGTAAACCAATTAGGGGCTTAGATTACTTGCATCGATCTCAATCAAATTTCAGAACACATACACAACAAAGTTAGAACAAGCTCAAATTAGATTAAAAAAAAAAAAAGTCAAATCTATCGTAACCATACTATCAGAATCATGAGAACATGTCTCATTAATGGTAGAACACTAAGACCCTGTTTGATAAGTCTAATTTTCCAAGGAAAATGGAAATGAATTTCATTTCCCACTTTTTAACATGTTTGATAGGTTTAATTGTCTAGGCAAAATGTTTTCCTCTTTCTATCTCACGCCATTATTTCTTGGTATCTGTTGAATTCCTTTTCCCACCATTTTGGTGGGAAAATGGAATTCCAGCTTTTTTTTTTTTTGGCATTTGGAATAAATTTTATAACCAATTGTAAAAAAGAAAAAAAATTCATTTTAATGGATAATTTCCATATAAAACAAAGCCAAACGAACACTAAACTTTGATGGAAAATGATTTTCTTGGAAATATTATTATTATTATTATTATTTTACTTTTTGGCAATGGAAACAAATTTTATAATCAATTGTGGAAAAAATTATCACTTTCATGGACAATTTCGTATAAAACAAAGCCAAATGAACACAAAATGATCCAAAATTTTAAAAATTTTTCGGGTGAAAAATTATACAAATCAAACATATTTAATTAACAATTCCCTAGAAAACAAATCTTAGGCAATTATTTTCTCTGAAATTCATTTTCTTTCCATCAATTTTCCACCCTTATAATCAAACGGACCCTAAGCTCTCCACTATTGGAAAATAATTTGCTATATTGTCACCTACTATTCTATTTTGGTATGTAAATGTCTCTACCATTATAAAGAAAGTATTAATTGCATTAATTGATTGACGTTTATTAAAATTATCAGAAAATCCTTAATAAATTAGAAATCATATGAATCAGTTGTCTCATATATATAATTATAGTAAAAGCATTTCCTGAATTGATCACCTACTTAATCAGTCTTCGATTAATTAATAATGCAAATTAATCTTTACAAATAAAGAATAGATCATTATATATAAATGCACTGCATTAATTGGGTTTCTCCATATTGTTGAAATTCAAAAAAATATTAATTTGTGAGGATTTGAAGCGTGGTCGGGAAACACGGTCGTCGAGTAAATTGGAATCAGATGGCATTGTTATATCAAGCAAGTCTCGAGTTTCTTTGGTGCGAAAGAAGCGAGCTCCTAATTTTCCTGATCGAAGTATTGGCTCAAAATTGGTCATGAATGACGAGTCGGTGATTGAAAAGTTGAATGTACTACTGAATAAACAAATAGAACGACCACCAAATTTTAATAATCTTGGTTCATGTCAATTGTGCAAGAAGAGAATTAATGATCGAAGAAACATATACATGTACAAGTAAGTAATTCTCTCCACAATTTTATCCCTCAAACATTAATAAGTTAAAAGTTACTCACTTAATTTTAAAATCTACTTTTATATCATTTGAATTTACTCTAGTTTAAAATTCTATAAAAAAGTGCGACATTGTCAGCGAAAAATTCTATTGCTAATTCTATAACTTTTGATGTGACTTTTACTTTGCTTTCTACGGAAGAACTTTTAGAGAGTCCTATTTCGAAAGCACTTTTAAAGGGAATTACTTTGGACCAACTTTTTTTTGAAAGCTCTTCTAACAAGAAGAAACATTATTATAAAATTAGTCAAACGAATCCAAAAACAGCTTTTGGGTCTCAAAATATCCTTTTAATTTTTCAAAAGCCGTAACAAACAGAACTTAAATCTAGTTGGTAATACTTTTTACACAGAAAAACGTTGTTGATAAATTTTAAAAAAAAATTGAAAGTCGTGTCGGTAATTTTCGGACGTACTAGCTAAACATTCTGAAAGTTACTGACAGCTTCAATCAGCAACAGATATCATCTGTTTAATATCTTTTTTAACATTTTTCATAATATCGTCGACATATTTTTTTCACTAGAAAATGTTAACTGAGTTTCAAGCTTTTTTTAGAATTTCCTACGGCATTTTTTCTGTTGATACTTGTTTATTAATTTTCTTAAAAAAAACACCCACGAACTTTTTTCATTGATAATTTTTTGATAAATATTTTTTTAAAAAATAAAAAAAATATGTGTCACTAATTTATTGGTAATTAGCGACCAATAAATTTTATTTGCTATTTTTGCACAATTTAGTTGTGAGGGAACAACAGAGCAAGAAAAGTCTTAATTCGTGACGAATTTTGATCTGCCCTTGATGTCTGAATTTTTTTCGGAAAATTTTAATTCCGCGTTTTTTCACAATGAAAATTCTTAATATATTCGATTCTGTAAATTGTATTTTTAGAGTCGAAAGTTAGACAAAGAAAAATATTAAACTAGGATTTGGAATTTTTAATGAGTTTTTTACCCTGGAAATTGGTGGTCTAATTTCCAGTTACCATTTCCTTAAGTTTCTATTTTTATTTTGTTTATACTTTGGTCATAGGAATTTGACCGAAATTATTTCTCAATTTCATCATAGGTGATTGTACTTTGTTAGCATGTTAAACCAACTACAAGAGAGTGAAGAAACTTATTTATTTAAATTAGGCGTGAATGAGACATTTGATTAAGATATTAAGACATCTATCCATGGATCCTTTTATTTGAATGATTAAACCGTTTTTAATAACAGAAGCATGAATAGATGTAGCGAGGATACGAATTATAGAAAAAACACAAAATGAAACACTCGTTGTAGAAAATAATAAAATTAGGCAAACTCTCAAAGAAAATTTTATTAATTCAACTAACAAGTCAACTATGGAAACCTATGTTAACATTTCTAATCTTGTTAATTGAGGGACATACATGAAAAGACAATTGAGATAAAACAACATTGCATTTCCCCTTAATAATATACGAAAAATATTCTTACATAGATATATCCTTTTCGTCATCAATGGGTGGTGAAAAGGCACATCGATAAATCATTCACTTTCACTTGATGTACCCTGAAAGTTACCGATGATAATTACAAAGGATTAAGTAGTTTCAAATTTCTCAAAAAAAGAATTAGTTCATTTAGTCGATCCAAATTTATTAAGAGAAAACAGGTCCATTTTTTGCTGTTTCCAACTCGTGGTCGAACTTCCAAACAGAAAGGGACAAAATAGGGGTTCCATTCCAACCTAAAATCAAGGATTTTCCATTCATGTCTATAGTAGCAGAACTCCAACAAGGACTTGTCTTGAGCACCAAATTAGCTTGATCCAAGGACAGTTGACTCAACCCTGCTTCCACAAGATCAAACCTTGCAAAAAATTCCCTCCAAAAGTCAATTTTCGTGAACCGCTGAATCCTCACATCACTCTCTTCTGTAATCATACTCAAAATCATCTGCTGCAAGTATGTTTCTTCGATCATCTTCCTATCCACGATATCCTCTTTTAGACAGGTATCGAGTAAGTCAAATACTGCGCTAGCAAAAAAGATTGCCTCATAAAACCGGTCCATAAAAATTGGCGTATTTGTGTTCACCTCCATTTCAACGATGGCGACTACACATGGATTGAGCTTTTTGACAAATACTATGAAACTTTCTAAATGATCAGCCGAGGCTAATATTCCACACAGATTTAGGAACAAATATACTGCCACCATTTCTTCGGCCTCCACCTCGAAAAAGCATTCCTTAAGGTCATTCAATTCTGATATCACTGTTTTGAATGAAAAGGGCAAATTCAAGGATTCTGCAAAAGAAGATAGCCATTTACCTGTTTTTTCGAGCTTATGTTTCGAAGTTCCCACAGCAGTAATTTTCAGCAGCTCGACTGGATTATCTTTTCGACTAGCAAGACCTTGCATTAGAATTATCCAATGAGATCCACTTCTGATTCCAAAATCGATCAAGTGAATATTTCTTGCTAATGCCATGCTATCCAAAATGGCTTGCATTCCAGTAAATTGACTGATTTGACTAAGGGGAAGTTTTTGTTCACATGATAGAAAGGCAGATTTAAACATCATAAGGGATTCTTCTAAATCCACTATTTTACGCTCTAAATCGATTCTTCCCCTTTCTCGATCAATCCTTTCTCGTAAAGCCTCAGCGAAATGGGTAACAACTCTTCCAAGAGGACTGTCACGACGTGATGCAAAAGGAACGCACTGTCCGAGCAATTTTTCCGCGCTATCAAATTGTTGGATGGAGAATTCCTCAGCAGCCATAAGAAGATTGAATGCAAGTTCCATATCCTTTGAATTCTCTTCTGACATCTCGGTAAATTGATTGATAGAATACGAGGAACAATCTTCACGTAATCTCATCCTTGCTAATTTCATGATGCATTCAGTAGACACAACTGGATTGCTCGAAGGAATTACGGTCCCATTTGTCGTCTGAGGGGCGCTAGGCTCGTGTCTTTTTGCTGGATTCAAATTCTTGAATTGGCTCCGATACTTGCTCAGAATTTCGAACGACACCTGAGGAAAACAGGGATTCTGATATTTCTTTGTTTCGGCAATACGCGAGATTCTGGTTGCATTCTTGTCTTTCTTTTTGAATCCTTCAAATTGAGAAGCCATTATTTCCTGCCCGCTGATTTTCAGTACAACAAAATTGCTAGCACATTTTCTAACAATGTTTTTGATTGATCAACTTATGATCATAAGCTGTTTTATGGAAATGATCGAACACTCTTGGCTTCAATTTTCTCGAATATTGGTTTTTATGAGGTAACTGTTTAGCTTTGTCTGAAAACCGTCTAGCAGCTGAGAATGTGTTTGATTCCAAGACAATGCAGCCAACATGGAATTCTGGGAAGAGTCGAAATTATATGAGCCTAGGCCAGTCAGAATGGGAATTTAAAAGATTGTAAAGTACAAAAAGTATATAATAAGATAGGATAAGCCCCATAACATTGCTAGATAAACAACCAATCTCGTTAAATATAAATGCTAGTTAACATTTTACTTTACACTGTACCATACTCCAACACTTAGAACAATCAATTACTTCGATTTTGTAACCTATTCAAATGTTACCCAAATTGTATATAAATGATGTACAAGTAGCATAATTGATAAACAATAGCGTTTACTAAGAAATATGTGGCATCGGTTGTCTGACCCCCTAGCTGACGTGGCATGAAGAGTCAGCAAGCAAGCCACCCTACATGGAACAATAATGAAACAAATAACAAGATTGAGAAAAGAAGTAAGAGAGATAAGAAAGAGAAAAAGAGAATTTAGAGAGAAAAAATATGTAAGTTGGGTATTACAATAAATATTCCCTCTTTATATAGTCTTTTTGAGAAGGAAATAAAATAAATAAATCACAATTTATTCAAACTAGAAAATATAATAAATAGAATAAACTGACATATCATTAAACCATCGCTTCTCTCCCGCTGAAAGAACTCGACTCCAATGTGATAGATTGCAACATTATACTTCAAAGAGGCCGATATTTTGTCTTGACCAAGTTTTGGTACTAAATTCGTGACAACATCTGGCTAATTTCATATTGAGGATGGTGATCATTTTTATGAACCAAAAATTGATAACAAACTCCGAAACGCAGCATAAGATACAATCTATCGACAAAAAAAAAAAAAATCAATCGGCAGCTCATAATGAGGAGCACAAGTGACTAGCACAGTACCATGACCTCCATAAACAAATGAATGCTACAAAGATAGCTTGAATGTGCTCGATAATAAAATAACTTTACTATATTGAAAACATAACTTTTACTTAAGGGTGATGGTCAGTCAAGTAGATTATTTTTATGTGAATGATAAAAAAAAAAAAAAAACCTTTTTCTTAACATGTTTAGGAAATTGGGCTACAAAAGATGCAATAAAATATTAAATTCTCCGTTTTCGAATTTGATTCTACACGGTGCATCAAAAGAAATCTTATAAGTTTTATGTTCGCAGAATGAAAATTAGGAAAAATGACAATAAATTATGTAGTTAAAATAATATGATGGTAATTAGTAGACAACAATTGGATATCAATAGAAATAGTATGCAAGTAAATTATTGTCTCGGACAAAAGCGTACTTAGAGAGTATCAACCAGTTGAGGTAATGAAACGCAAAATATTTGACATAGGTGGCAACATTACAGATAATTCCCCAACTAAGTCATTCTTATTCGGATTGAGTACATGTATGGTCACTAAAGGGAACGCAATACAATGCTCAAAACTCTCGTCCTCATCAACCAACCTGTCCCCATCTGTGATGTTGCTATTCCCTTAACTGTATTATCGGCACCTATGCAAAGGGAGGATAATCATTGAAACAAACACCTAAAAAAATTATAGATTATGTCAAGTAAGGTTTGATCTTTATTAAATCTAACTAATTCTTAGCAAATTCCGTGTCCAAAATGAATAAATCGGGTTGTAATTTAGGCAGTGTCGAAGGGTGTTAACAGTTGGTGAGAAATACTAAAATATAAATAAATCTGCTTGTCCCAGCTTAATTGCCGCCCAAAAGGTGCTCGAGCTCAATTTTTAGATCATGACTATTGCGTTTTTTCTATCGCAAGTGTACGATATCGTAACAAGTAATATAGTGGACTTTTGAGTTTGAATTATCTTTCCCACGTAAATTATACTTTAGAACATAATTAAATATTTTTAACTCCTATTTGATGAAAGTAAAATAAAGAGTTATGCGTTGATGTGAATTTTTTTATTCAAACAGTTTAACTTAATTAAAATGCACACAAAGATTGGTTGAGATTTCAAACAATGGATGAAAATTAGTGACGAACAATTTCATCTATTGATCCTTTAAGTCCTAATTCAAGATTCAATAACTATTGTACTGTTCGATCGAATTCTTCTATGGTATTCAATTTACCTCTCTCGGGTTCTCATTGAACCTATTTAACTATTTCAATCTCATATCTCTATGCGAACATACTTTAGTTAAACGAAATATTAGTTCTAAAAATTCATGTGTGATCGCAATATTTAGTATATGTATTTCTACACGTTATACTACATTACTGAATTTTATTATATGGTCTAAATCTCAAACTCACCTCTTGATTCGTAAAAAATTCACAAAGTTATCAAATTAGGGATCAAGTAATTTAATGCATTAAACTCATAGTAAAATCAACACATGAACGATAAAATACCAACACTCTTGAATAAAAGACATAAAGTTTTTCAAGTAGATTACATCATTCGTCCTAATATAAAATTTAGTTATTCATACTAAATGAAAAAGAAAAACTAAAAGTTGTTATTGAATATATCACCGAATTTTGAATATAGATGTAGAAAAAGAAATAAAGCTTGCACCAAGATCTTCTTCATCTAATCAATGCTTCAAAATTTGAATTTTTTGATATTTTCCTCATTTGAATTATGCTCTTAATCTCTAGTTGTATGTTTGTTTTCTCAGTGTATGGAACCCCATAAAAGTACCTTCCTTCTTCTATTTATACTCCTCTATACAATTTTTAAAAAATTGGAGTTTTTCTGGATTTTTTGCGGGCCTAAACATCATAACCCTAAAGCAGCGGCGCATTGCCTTAGCGCTATGGATGCAGCATCTAGGTGCCACGATAAACTTCCAAGCAGCGCCTAAGCGCTATGGTTGCAGCGACCTCTGTATCTTTTTTCTTTTCTTCTTGGTCAGCACAACGCCCGGGCACTGTGTGGCTCCTAGGCGCCATTTTGTTGCTGCTTTTCTTTTCTTTTTGACTTTGGCTTATTTGTACACTTCAACACCCCTTTTATACCACCTTACCATACCTTTAAAACAACACTAGCAAACATATAAAAACGTACTATAATCATAAAATTTGGCTAACAATTAAGTTAGATTTATATAAAACTTGTGATTAAAAGTTAGAAGACTGCGACCTTTGATCTCTTTTTAGGCAGCATTGTATCTATGTAAAATAATAAGAGGAAAACTCTTAACAAAATAGGTAACAAATATAGAAGTATGATAAAACATGACTATAAAACTACACCAATTTTTTCACCTTTTCAAACACCAAAATGTATAAAGTTCTCCCATCAAGAAATGTGCCATGAGATATAGTGTGTGATGGTAAGCAAGTAGATATAGCTGGTTTGCAAGACAATGTCCACAAATATCAACACCAAAAACAATTCTACATGTGAATTAAACAATTTAAGGACTTGGTTATCCCTATGTGGACAAGAATGTTCACATGGGCAAATTATCAAACACATAGGAGGCAACACAATGTTCCTTCAATTTGCAAGGGATTGTGCTATAATCCAAAACCAAAACATTACAATTCTCAAACAAAATCATTACTCCACAATTACCCGAGTCCCAAACTCCGCATTCATTCAATTGTAAAAACACATGTAAGGAAGAAAAATAGAAGACTTATCTTAAAATCCTTAGCTTGGAGGGAAGAGAATGAATGAAATTACCACTTACAACTATTTTAACTAGATACCTTTGTGGTAAATGGAAAAGTGCAGTATATGTGCTCTTGGTGAAACTGTGAAGAAAGGGAGAGGAGGAAAAAAATTGAGAGAGAAAAATTAGGGAGAATAGTTTGGGAAAAAGGGAAGGTGAAATTATAAATGGGTAGGGTATGTTTTGATTATTAAATAGTTATTTATTAATATTTAATTTATGTGTTATATTTTATTATTATGTTTTTTTCTATGAAGGCTACGCTTATTGTCTCTTTTTTTAATACCGTCTCAGCGCCATAAAAATAAGCAGCCTCGCAGTGCATAGGAGTTTCGACTGCAGCGCTTGGGCACTGCGTTTCTAAAATTTCTTTTTTTTTTTTTTACCTCCCCAACTTGATGATTTGATTTTAACTCCCCACGCTTGAGAATTGTCCTACAAACACAACGAGATTATTACTAAGTAGAAAATATACCTGTCTAAAAAAATAAAAAATAAACTAATAAAAAAATAAAATTATATCTAAATAAGAAGAGAACGATAGGGCATGGGTTGCCTCCCAATAAACGCTTCTTTACAGTCATTAGCTGGACTTTGTGCCGCGATTATTCTGGAACGGCTAGTTTAAGGCTTTCTTTAGCGATGAGAAAATCCTATACGTAGTGTTTGATATGTTGTCCATTAACCTTGAAATGTCAATTTGTTGGATGGTGTAATTCAATTGTACTGTAAGAAAACACTTGGGATACCGTGAAAGGTCCATACCATCTTGAGTTCAGTTTCCCTTTCCCTGAGAATAGTTTGATTATGGAATTGTACAAGAGTACTTGATCCCCCACTCTGAAAATTCGTTGTCGAATATTCTTGTCATGCCACTACTTTGTCTTTTCTTTGTAGATGGATGCATTTTCATAAGCTTTTCTTCTGAATTTTTCCAATTTGTGAAGTTGTGGTATTCTTGTTTCTTTTNTATGGAATTGTACAAGAGTACTTGATCCCCCACTCTGAAAATTCGTTGTCGAATATTCTTGTCATGCCACTACTTTGTCTTTTCTTTGTAGATGGATGCATTTTCATAAGCTTTTCTTCTGAATTTTTCCAATTTGTGAAGTTGTGGTATTCTTGTTTCTTTTAGATCTATAAACTCAAATTTCATGGTAAATCTAGCTATAATTGTTTGTTTATAGTATTTTTATGATATAGCTGCACCTTTTAGCGTAAACACAAATCCACTTCTAGACTTAATCTTTTATATCCGATAATCAGTTAGCATCATTCAATGACTGCTAGATATCTGATATAGTGCAGCCCATATTTGCAAGTATATCTTAAGTACCTGATTACTCTAACTATCTCTTTCTAGTGGTCAACTCCTAGATTGCTTGTGTATCTACCTAGTTTACTAACTAAGTAACCTATGTATGATCTTGTATAACTCATCAAGTATATCAAACTTCCAACAATTGTAGATTACTCTACTTGAGAAACATTCTCATCTTTATTTTTAGATAGATGTTGAATTGTATCTAAGAATGTTCTAGAGATGCTAAATATCATCACTGTTAATTTTTTCAAGAATTTTGTCTATATAATGTGACTAACTTAGAACGAATCCATCTAGTAGTCTTAAAATTTTAACTCCAACTATCATATTAGCTAAACCCATATCTATCATATTAAATCTTGAATTCAACTTGTTTTTAGTAGATTTAATCTTGTGATTGTTGCTTATTTTTGCTACAAAAAATAAGCAACGTCGTCATGTCTTTGATATAAACGTATTTGTCACTATTGATCTTAAATCCACACTCCATCATGAAATTATCAAACTTTTATGCCACTATGTCGGTGCTTATTTCAAGCCATACAATGATTTTACTAATTTACTAACTTCTTTTTTCCTGCTTTGGTGATGAAAAGCTCCCAGGATATTCCATGTAGATTTCTTCCTTTAAATCTCTATTCAAAATGGCTATTTTAACATCCATTTAAGGCACTTTAAGATTTTGTAAAGCTGCAATTGCAAGTATTATCCTAATTGATGTTATTCTCATCACTAGAGAATATGTATCAAAGTAATCAATACATTCTTGTATCTATAATATTTTATCACCTCTAGCCTTCTACTTTTCAATAGTTCTATCTTCTTTAATTTTTCTTGATAATCCATGTGTAACCTATTAGCTTGAATCTCGAAGGAAGATCTACCAGCTTTCATGTATGATTTTGTATCTACCAACTTTCATGTATGATTTTACAAAATCATACATGTTCTCTTTTAATGTCCTCTTTCAACTCAGGTCCTTCTAAAAATTCACAGTTTTTTTTTTGAAAGTTTTGAAGCTCACTTTTCAGCATATAAGTCAAAAAATTAGGATCATAAAATTTTTCCCGTCATTTATCTTTACTACTTCTTGTTTCGACCTCAAGTTCCTCTTCTACTCTTTGGTGCTGACTATTTTCAACCATAGTCTCATATATTTGTTTCGAAGAGCTTGCTTCTTCTTTGGATTTGTACTAAAACATTGTTGAGGTTAACTTTAACCTTAAAGTTTTGATCACAACAAACAAGTTATTCTTATTTACTAACAACTGAATTTTTATGCAAAAGTGGAGCGATTTCTTTGGTATAGACTTCAAAGCATTCAATAATAAATCGATCAATCATCATTAAAAGATCAAAATCAAGACTATCATTACAAATCGAGCTCACAAAGAAGGCCAGGATCAAAGTCAAACCTTCCAAGCATTCAAGATAGAATCCTTCAAAACAAGAGCTTAGAAGCCAAATTTCAAGGAAAGATCAAAAAGAGCCTCACATCCGAACTTCAGAGAAATATCAAAGAGGTTTTCTATAAGACCAAGTGTAAATGTACTAATACTTCGATGTTTAACAATGAATGATAAAAGTACTTTGATCTTATTTCTAAAATATCATTTACCATTGAAAAACTAGTCGAAAGCACTTTTCAAAATTTTACGTTTTTCAAAACATTCAGATTGGACAAAATTGGGCCAAATCGAGATAACCGATCAATTGACTAGTTCAACCAATCAATTGAAAGTGATGACTGATCGACTGAAAATATAATGGTTCAAAATTTGATCGCTCTGACCCTGATGTCCAATGGCTATATTTTGAGACATCCAAATTTTTATCAGCCGATCAATCTTTCATCCAAATTAACAGAAAATTTTGTAAATTATCCTCTATAAATATGTTCTCTTCTGCAATCATTGTTAAAGTCTTTCAAGTGTATTAAAGAGAGAAATATTTTGAAAATTTTTTGAACTTACATTGTATTTATATTTTTACTTCTACATATTGATTAAATCAAACATTTAAATCATCAAATTTATCAAATTTTCTCATCTAAGACGAACTATCATTTATTACTATTCATTGAAGTGTTAGTATTTCTTAGTACTTAATTTTCGCTTTCGATTATTACTTGATTGATCAACGTGTTTGTAATTTACTTAATTTGAAATTATTTTTCGATAAAGTTTTGAAAACCAATTCATTCCCTTCTTGGTAAGGCTATCTGTTGGTATCACAGTAAGGTGCTTACTTTGATATTAAGATTTTATAATCTTGAGTAATGGCTAATCATAATTTTGAAAATCTCCAGGGACATTTTACAAATCATCCTCAGTTCTTTGGTGACACTTATTATAACTTTAGAAAGACTAAAACAATGCTACATGTAGAGAAAAATTGAACAAATGTGTTTACAAAGTACCACATGGTAACGTTTTATTGGATTTTGGATAAAAAAAAAAGTTAAAACAGCAAATCAGATGCTTCCAACTCAGCACCTATAAATCTATCTGTGCAATTTTATGTACAAGTATTATTTCTTATATATTCAACCAATAAACTAAAACATTTCAGAGGTAATTGAAATTGGTCCTTATGAGCCTACAAAAGTTATTAAGGCTGATAGTAAATCGAATCAAACCATTTTAAAACCTAGAGAGGTGTATAATGAAGAAGAAAAACAAAAATTATCTTTAAATGTTAGAGCCAAAAAAATACATAGACAAAAGTTATCTTTAAATGCTAGAGCAAAAAAATTAATTTATTGTGCTTTAAATAAAAATGAATTTAATTGTATTAGCACATGTGATCCCACTTATGATATTTGACATGCTTTATAAATTACTCATATAGGTACTAGTAAAGTGAAAGAAACTAAGATCAATCCTTTAATTAAAGATTTTGAAAATCTCTTTATAAAACAAAATGAACCCATTGTTGATATGATTACTTGTTTTACTGATATTGTTAATGATCTTAAAGATTCTGATTGAAAATTTACTAATGGTGAACTTGTGAGTAAAATGTTTAGGTCTTTTTTGGAGGATTGGAGCTCATTGAGGGCGTTGATAGAAGCACCAAAGATGTCAACAAATATTTATTGGATGAGCTCTATGGAACGTTGAAGACATATGAGCAAAATCATGCTGAGACAAATGAAAAAAAGAAGGCAAAGAAGAGGAAACAAGTGAGCCTCCCAAGCATCAAATTACTTTAAAATTAACAAATGATGAATGCTCTTCAAGTATAAATATGAGTGATGAGAACTTGATCAATTGGTTCTTCTTGTCAAGAAATGGAGAGCCTTTTATCTCGATGATTCTAAAAGAAAGAAGAGAATTGTGAAAAAATAATAAAAAGATAGTTTTCTATGATTGTCACAAACTTGATAACAAAAGGAGCAATTGTCCTAATAAGAGGAGATTCATAAAAAAGAAAGTACTTCAATCAACATGGGATGAGAGTGATGATGAAGATTATGAAGAAAGTGAGAATCAAAAGGAAGTTGCTAACGTGTGCTTCATGACTATTAAAAACGAGGTCAATTCAAATGACAAGTGTTCGTAAGACGAATTATCAACCTTTTATGATGAAATTTTTGAAGAATTTGAAAAACTTGCTCTAAGTATCATATATTCTGTTTTCAAGTACATTCATTTTTCTTTGAAATACACAAAACACAAATATACTATATTCTTTAGCACGTGAGTTAAGGGTTGAAGTCACAAATACATTTCAGTAATATCACTCCCACAAGATACATGTAAGTGTATAAGTGCTTTTACATGGTAATAGGCTTATATGTGTACTTTATGTTTATGGTACATTGATTAAAGGCCATTTATGTATGTTCTAAGATTGGAACGAAGTATAGTAGCGCTACGCAAGAAATTCCATAACATCTATATTGGTATAGATTTTTGTGTCTTCCTATGTATGTATGAAGTTTCTTAAATCTTGTACAAAATATTAACCAATGTACTTATATAGTTATTGAGATTTTATCTCACAACCCTCATTATTCTCCTTTGAGAAAATTAAAAGTTCGTATCAATCGAGGTATGAGAGGGTTGGGACAAGTGCAAAGTGATCCACCAGGCTTATGTTTAAATATTTAAGAACTTATTTAATATTGATTTAAACCTTTATTTAAACTTTTAGAAAATTCTTTATTTGGTGTCCCTTTTTTTAGTTTAGGCTTGACTCACTTTATTTGCATGAATTTATTTAATAAAGTTTCAAGTATAGAAATCAAATCATTTTTTTTTTTTTTGTTAAAGATACAATTTTAGTGGCACTTGAATCACTAGAACTCAGGTCGTCATAGTTGGTGTCAGAGTATGAGTTATAATCGGTTCTGTAGACATTTAAAAAAAAATTTAATTTTTTTTAAAATTAAATGGTTTTAGGTCACAACCTCGCTATGTAATTCTAATTATATTTTTTTATTCATTCATATTTGTCATTTTAAATGCCACGTTATTTATGAATCTTTCTTATTATGTGAAACATGAATTTTTATGAAATTATAAGACATATATAATGAAATTTTTTTTGGTGCATGTTACATACATACATATATATGCGTGTGTGTGTGGAATTAACATAAGAATTATTATTATTATTATTTTGGGAAAACCTTTAAGTAGGATGTGTTGATTAAGAATTATTCAATTAAGAAGATTTATAATATTAGATACTACTATTTCTATCCATTGTTCAAGTTTTTTTTAATTTGTGTTCGCAAAATTGAAAGACTGTGTAAAAAAGACCTAACATTTCTAAAGAGAGTTTGAAATTTAAGTGGTTCATTGTCACCTCCTTCTCACTTGGAAGTCTTTTAGTTGCACGTTATACAAATCAACAAAATGAAATCAATAAATTCACTCTAAATTCAGGAAGGTAAAATCTTACTTTAGAGAACTTATATAGTTAGAAACTTCTAATTTGAAAAATTTCTAGATTAGGAAAGTCCTAATTTTGGAAATTTCAAGTTGAATCAATGTTTTGATTAGTTCCATGACGCCTTTTGTAGATGTTTGGAGGACCCGGTCAAGCTAAGAGAGAGAAAATCAGGAGAAGGAATCATTCAAAGTTGTACACCTCCTTAGGAGTTATAGGCGGGATACAATATACAACTTGATAGAACATTTGGACACCATAGAGATGATCTATCGAGGGATGAGATTGAATGGACACTATTTTCATATAGATGAGGTCATTTTCTCCTTAGGACCCTTAAGAGTTACTAGAGGGATTTTGCTGAATGGATCGATATACTGTTCGACTGTCAGATATCCACCCAACTACTGATTGCCAATCTTAGAGAGAGATGAGCCATTAACTTTGAAGATGATATAGAGAGGCTTGATGGATATGAGCTTGATCATCATCGTCGTTGCCTGCGATCCACCTCTTTACGCTAGTCATCCATAAATATCAGAAGTTGATAGTCAGGGTAACATTATAGGTTACACCCCAATGTCTTCAAAAGAAGAAGTGGACCCTGAGGAAAATCAAGAATAGAGTATTGGGAGGAATTATTAGACTATATTCATTGATTTTATATCTAGAATTTTGCTTTTAAGTATAGGATTTTCCATTTCAGCATAGACACTTGGTATGCATGCGATCATTTTTCATCTACGAATTTTTAAAACTTATGACTAAAAAATGTTGTCTCTGCTCATTGAGTCTTTAATTTCTTTAATTATGTTTGATTCAAGGCTATGGCACCCCGAGGGAAGAGAACAAACAATAGAAATGAACAATCCCAACAACCCGAATAGCCTTAACATATTGGGATCGACCCACAATTTGCCCAACAATTTCTCGACGTGATGCTAGCATTCACCCAAGATATGGTGCCAGTGCCACCACCTCTTCGACGGTTGACACCAACACCTCCTCTATAGCCAACACCACCACCTAGCCACCATAACATCAGTTGCATCAGAAAGTGGTAGTGGATACTAGAACCATTGTTGCGATTGTAGAGCAATTCAGGAAATAACATCTCCCACTTTTGGTGACAACACAGACCCATTGGAAGCAGATGACTAACTAGTAGGTATAGAGAGGATCTTTGAACTTATTGGTTGCTCGGATTCCAAAAGAGTTAATGTGCAACAACTATGCTGCAAAAAGATTCTAGATGCTAATGGGACTCCACTGTGAGGTCAAGGGTTTGCAGTTTTATCTGGATAGGAACAAGTTCAAGGAATTCTTTTTGAAGAAGTATTACTCCCATGAGTGTCAGAAATCGAAAGGTAGATGAGTTTTTCTCATGTTGACGCAAGGCTCAATGTCATTGATCGAATATGAGCAGAAGTTTGAAGACTAATCTCATTATTTCCCTACTTTTGTGGACATGGATGAGAAAAAGGCAAGACGTTTTGAATAGGGTTTGGGCGATGATCTAAGACAGACTCTGGTAATGCTTAAATTGGTATATTTCAGGCCGAGGTGTTAGAAAAAGCACAACTGGTAGGTTTCAGGAGACGTTTAGTGGAAAGAATAAGCAGCAGTATGTGCAAATGGAAAAATGAAAATGAGAGGATAATAAGGACATAGAAAGGCATAACTCCTCAAAAAAGGATAAAGGAGATTCTTCTCAAAATGGTAATAAAATCTTTTCGCTTTGTGACAAGTTCCACAAAGCACTATTAGGGAGCTTGTCTTTTAGGGATGAATGTATGTTTTTGGTATGGAGAATTAGGACACATTGCCATGTTTTACCCTAAGAACAAACAACTTGGGAATAGACAACAAATTTATGAAAATGTCCAAAACAAACAAGGAAATATACAACAGAAACAAGGCAATGCACAACGGAGGTAGAGATATGTACCCCAGAGGCAGTGAAGGATATTTAAACTAAAACAGCCAGATGAGGATCATAATCGAAATGTTTAGCATGTAACGTCCACATAACCAACTTAGTAATCTATGTATTTATAGATTATGGAATAACCCATTCCTTTATATCCCTTAAGTTCTTAAATAAATTGGTTGTGATGGTTGAATCACCCATTTTCCTTTAGTAGTGTCTAACCCATCGGAAAATATGTTGAACACTGATCACATAGTCAAAATGTAAGGATATAAATTGATGGTCGATCACTGGAAATGGAGTTGTATATGATAGACATGAACGAATTTGATGTGATTTCTTAGGATGTACTGGCTATCCAAGAACCAGGTGAACTTTCTTTACTTTGAGAAAGAAGTTATCTTCCTAACACCATGAGAAGATGAAATTTAATTATTTATAACTAGGAACGGACCCTTACCCACGTCATTTCCAAGTTGAAAGTATGAAGGATCTTACAATTATAAGATAGTGTAGGATTCCTGATATCAATGACAGGAAATGAGGAAAATAATGAATTGACAGTTAATGATGTTAGGGTGGTACGAGAATATCTGGAAGTCTTTCTTGAAGAATTATTTGGCATGTGCCATAGTAGGAGGTAGAGTTCACAGTCGATCTCACCTTGGCTCTACACCCTTCTCAAAGGCTCCTTATAGGATGTGCCGAAAGAGTTGTAAAAACTAAAGGCACATATAGAAGAATTGTTAGAAAAAAGATTTATTCATCCCATTCTTTTACCATGGAGAGTTATAGTCCTATTTGTTAAGAAGAAGGATAGATCGAAGAAAATGTACATTGATTATAGAGAATTGAACAAAATCACTATCAAGAATAAATATCCTCTTCCCAAGATTGATGACTTGTTTGACTGACTTCAAGATACAATGGTGTTATCCATGATTGACCGAGATCTGGTTACTATCAATTAAGAATCAAGGTGGGTGACATCTCGAAGACAATCTATAAAACTCGATATTGCCATTGCGTGTTCCTAGTTATGCGATTTATCCTAACGAAAGCTCTTGAGTCTTTATAGATTTGATGAATTTCGTCTTCCACAAATACCTTGATCAATTTGTTTTCGTGTTATCAATGGTATCTTGATCTACTCAAGAAGTAATGAAGAGTATGAGGAACACTTAAGAATAGTACTCGGAGTTCTGAAAAAGGAGAAACTTTATGCCGAGTTCAAGAAATGTGAGTTTTGGTTGGAATGGGCAACATTGCTTGGACATGTTGTTACCGCCTGAGGCATAGAAGTTGTTACAAGCAAAGTGAAGGCAGTATTAAATTGGCCAATGCGAACCAATGTAGGAGAAATTCTTAGTTTTTTGGCTTATCGGGATACCATAGGATGTTTATTAAAGGATTCTCCAAGATATTAGGACCATTGACACAATTAACATATAAGGGTGCAATGTTTGACTGGACAGAGAAATGTGAGCAGAGTTTTGAGGAACTGAAGTAGAAGTTAGTGAATGCTCCAATGTAAACTATACTTCAAGGATCAGAGGATTTTGAAATTTACAGTGATGTCTTTAAGAAGGGAATATAATACGTCTTTATGCAACATGGGAAAGTGGTAGCTTACGCATGAAGACAATTGAAGTCACACAAACAAAACTACCCTACGCATGACTTAGAACTTGTTGCCATAGTCCATGAACTAAAAATTTGGAGCAACTACTTTTATAGAGGTAAGTATGACATTTATACAGACCACAAGAGTCTCAAGTATATCTTTACTCAGAAGGAGTTGAACATGAGGTAGAGTTGATAGCTTGAGTTGGAAAATGATTATGATTGCAACATTCACTATTAATTGGGGAAAGCGAATGTTGTAACAGACTCCTTAAGTCAAAAAGTAACAAGTTAAGTGCTGGCTTTGACCATGAAAGATCTATTATGGAAGGCATTTGAGAGATTAAATCTTGAAGTGCTCTAAATACTGCAAAGTACAGTTGCTCAAATTACAGCACTTTCAAATCGATCAACACTTTGTGATAGGATTAGAAAGTCGATCAGTCATTTAAATTTATTAAGTCAAATATTGATACAGATAATAGAAAGGATTTCACCATGGATAAGGATAAGACCCTATATTATCAAAGAATCTTGTATGTACCTGACTTTGAGGAGTTAAAAAGGAAATACTAGATGAGGCTCACTCTGCTCCTTATTTAGTACATCTAGAGGTACAAAGATGTATCGGGAACTTAAGGTGGTATTTTGGTGGAAATGGATAAAGAGGGATATAGTCGAGTATGTCGAAAAGTATTTAGTATGTCAACAAGTGAAGGTTGAACACCAATGACCATTAAGGTTGCTTGAACCATTAAAAGTTTCGGAATAGAAGTTGGAGCATGTAACGATGGACTTTGTGGTCAGTTTCCCAAAGTCAATAGAAGGTCATGGGGCTATTTGGGTCATTGGATCGACTCTCCAAATTGTTTCATTTCTTGTCAGTTCAGATGATATTCTCAATTGTCCAGTTTGTACTGTTGTATGTGAATACAGTAAGGTTGCATGGTTTGCCCATTTCAATCATATCAGATAGATATTAAGGTTCATATCAAACTTCTAAAAATGCATACATCGAGCTATGGGGACTAAGCTAAATTTAATACGGCTTCCACCATCAGACCGATGGATAGTCTGAGTAAATGATTCAGACATTGGAGGATATGCTTCAAACTTGTGTCTTCGAGTTTGGGGGATATTAGGAGAAACATTTACCCTTGATTGGGTTTGCATTAAAAAAAAAATTATCACATCTCTATTGGCATGACACCATATAAAGCATTGTATAGGGCAAAGTATAGATTGCCATTTCATTGGGATGAGGTTGGTGAGCGAAGTGATCATTGAACAGACAGTACAGGTTGTCGAGAAAATTCGAGCCAATATAAAAGTTATCAAGGGTAGACATAAAAGTTATGTTGACAGAAGAAGAAAAGAATTGGAGTTTTCGATAGGTGACAAAGTATTTGTAAGTTACACCAATGTAAGGAATTATACATTTTGGAAAGAAGGATAAGTTTAGAGCAAGTTTTATTGGCCTATTTGAAATCTAGTAACGTATTGGAAACGTAGCATATAAGTTGGCTTTACTCCTAGAATTTTTGACTGTGCACAACATCGTCCATGTGCCAATGTTTAGAAAATACGTCCTTGATTCAAGTCATGTGGTCAACCATCAGTATATTGAGTTGTGTGGGGTTTGAGCTACGAGGAAGTGCTAACTAAGATCATTAATTAGAAATTTCAACCACTCCGGAAAAAGGTAATCCCCTTAGTAAAAGTACAATAACACAATCACTCAATAGAAGAGGTAACTTGGAAGAGAGAGGTAGAGATGTGAGCCAAGTATCCACAACTCTTCGATGAATTTCAAGGTAAATTTCGAAGACAAAATTTATTGTTAGAATGGTAGATTGTAATACCCGTACCCGTCAGCCTAATTTTATTAGTTTATTTTTTGGCCCGTCTTACGAATAGACACAATCACTATTTTAGTGTCAATCACATAAAAGTCCATCAGGTGGAACTATAGCCCACACCTTTTGTTTTATTTTTCCTTTTGGGCTTGAGCCTAAGTTGTTAAAATCATTTTTAATTTTAAAGATAATTGAAATAATGTTTTAAATTTATCTATTTTAATTAAATTGAAATTTAGCTCATTGAAATGATATTTTGATTTTATCTCCTCTTTATTTAATTTTAAAGAATTATTGAAATAATGTTATCTTTTTTTTAAAAGAAAAACAATATTATATTATTTCATTTACTGAACACTGTTGAGCTAATGATAAGATTTTATTATTTTTAAAATTCAAAGTTGCATTTGATTAGAACTCTCAAAGCACAGTGGTCCCTATGAATAAGTATAATATGTTGTATTTTCAAGTAAATTGATTTTTCTTTGAAATACACACAAATATGAATATACTATATTCATTAGCACATGGATTAAGGGTTGAAGTCCCAAATACATTTTAGTAATTCTCTTATTACTTTTGCAAGATACATGTAAGTATATAAGTGCTTTTACATGATAATAGGCTTATATGCATACTTTATGTTTATAGAACATTGATTATGGGCCTTTTATGTATGTTATAAGATTGGACCACAATATAGTAGCGCTGTATATGAAAATTCCATAACATCTATGTTGGTATAGATTTTTGATATAGTTATATGTTTATTGAGATTTTATCTAACACCCCTCCTTATTCTCCTTTTCGAAAATTAATGGTTCATAACAATCGAGGCATAAGAGGGTAGGCGAAGTGGCAAGTGAAAGGTGACCACCAAGCTTATGTTTATTTATTAAAGAACTTTTCTAGTGTTGATTTGAATTCCATTTAAAGCTTATAAAAATTCTTTATTTGATGTCCATTCTTTTAGTTACAGCTTGGCTCACTTTATTTTTGTGAAGTTATTTAATACAGTTTCAAGCTCTATGAAATCAAAGTATTTTTTATGTTAAAGATACACTTTTAATGGCATCCAAATCGCTAGAACTCGAGTTGTTACAAAACATAAGTGGATTCAAGAGTCTACTAAAACTAATTACTAAGAACCCAAAACTGTATGAGTGTTATAAAAAATTAAAATATTTCTTGTAGGTACCAAATAAAATAAATCAATTGGTTCTTGAATAGTATATGCTTAAAGAATATGACCAGAGATAAAATGTTACTATCAAGCTTCAAAGAAGGATGGAGGTCATGCACTTTTGGAAATCATGCCTAAGGAAAAATTATCGCCATAAAAAATATTGGTAATCATGCATCTACCTCTATTGAAAATGTTGTATTAGTTGATAACTTCAAACATAACTTACTTAGCGTTAGGAAATTATGTGATAAATGTTATCATATCAAATTTGATTATTTCATATGCCTTATTGAGGATGCTGCATCTAAAGATGTGATGTTTATAAGAAGTCAAAGTAAGGATATTTATGTCATAAAATTTGAATTTGAAAGTGAAATAAAATATATATCAAGTTTCAAAGATGATACTTTGTTGTGGCATAGAAGAATGTGTTATGTTAGCATTGGCCTACTTTTAAAAAATTTTAAAAATTGCTTTGCTAAAGGTTTTTCAAATTTGAAATTTAAGGGTGGCAAAATTTGTGATACATGTCAATTTCGAAAAACAAACAAAGAGATCTTCTAAACTTAAGCAACACTCCTCAACTACAAAATCTTTACAACGTCTCCACGTGGATCTTTTTGGGTCATCTAGAACCATAAGTTTAAGTGGTAACATTATGCATTTGCGATTGTTGATGACTTTTTAAAATATTACTTGGGTCCTATTTTTGAACCTAAAGGATGAAGTTTTGAATGCATTTAAACATTTCTATAAAAACGTTCAAAATGAAAAGGGGTACATTATTACTATTACTAGAAGTGATCATGATAGAGAATTGACAATATTTCATTTGATGAGTTTTGAAAAATTAATGGATATGAACATAATTTTTCAACACTTAGAACTCCGCAAGAAAATATTATAGTTGAAAGGAAGAATCGCACATTACATGAAATGACCCAAACTATGTTAAATGAAAATTGTTCACTAAAATGTTTTTGGGTCGAAGCTGTTAACCACTTGTTACAATGTAAATAAAGTATTGGTTGATCGAAAGAAAAGAAAAACTCCATACGAAATTTGGACAAATAGAGTTCCAAATATCAGTTATTTGAAAATATTTGTTGTGACTCTTTTATCTTAAACACAAAAGAAAATTTAAAAATTTTTTTGATTCGAAATCCGATATTTGAATCTTTCTTGAATGTTCGTCTACTAGCAAGGTTTATAGAGTTTAACAAAATGATTTTAGTCGTTGAAGAATTCATGTATGTGATATTTGATGAAGTTAATCATCTTGATCAAGAGAAAGATATTGATTGATGTAGGTTTGGAGATTCTTTTTGAACAAATGAATATTCAAAATCAAAATAAGGAAGATTCTAAAAATCCTGTAGATCAACATGAGGAAGAAGTTTTGTATAACAAGATAAAGTAGAATTTCCTAAAGCACAAAGTGATCCTTCTCTCTTGAAGGAATAGAGGTTTTATCCTTCTAATATGAAAGAACTTATCATTGGTAATGCATTCAAATGTATGATTACTAGAATTCTTCATAATAATTTCACCTTTTTTTACTAATTTTTTTTTTAAAGAAAAATGAGTTTGATGAATTATGGATTCTATCTACGCAAGAAAAATTAAATCAATTTGAAAAAAATCATGTTTGAGATTTAGTTGCTAGACCAAATTATCAAACCATCATCGATACAAAATGAGGTTTTCGACATAAATGAGATAAAAATTGTATAATTGTGCGTAACAATGCTAAATTAGTGGCTCAAGGATACAATCAAGAAAAATGCATATATTTCGAAGAAACATTTGAATCGATTGCTAGATTAGAACTCATTCACATTCTTTGTACTTTTGCTTGTCATAAATAACTTACTCTTTACCAAATGAACGTCAAAAGTGTGTTCTTAAATGGTTTTATTCAAGAAGTATATGTTGAGCAACCTCTAGAATTCAAGAATCACAAGTATCTGGATAATGTGTTTAAACTTGGAAAAACTCTTTATAGTTTAATGTAAGCTCCTACAGCATGATATGAAAGATTAAACAATTTGAAATGGTTTTTCAATGAGAAAAGAAGATGCTACAATTTTTATGAAAACAAAAAAGGATGATATAATTATTGTGCAAATTTACGTTGATGATATTATCATTGGTCCCATAACATTTCCCTTTGTGAAGAGTTTTCAAAATGTATGAGCAAGAATTTTGAAATGAGCATTTATATGGGAAACTCAAGTTCTTGGTCTTCAAATCAAACAAACTAATGATGGAATATTCATTAGTCAAATTAAGTATATCATGGAAATGCACAAAAAGATTAAAATGGGAGAGTTGAAGCCAATGCGTTCTCCAATGAGTTCATCAATCAAATTGGATAAAGATGATTAAGGTAATTCTGTAAGCATAACAACATATCGAGGTATGATCTGATTTCTTCTTTATCTAATGGCTAGTAGACCAAATATTATGTTTTGTGTGTTCTTATGTACAAGATTTCAATCTAATCTTAAAGAAACACACCTTAGTGTCGTTAAATGAATTTTTAGATATCTTAATAGCACTAGTACATTAGGTCTTTGGTATCCTAAGGGCAATCATATTGATTTATTTAGCTATTCGGATGCCAATTGGGCCGATCACACCAAATTGGCTGTAAGAGAACTAGAGAAACTTTTCACTTCTTAGGCTTTGCAGTTTCCTCATGGCTTATTAAGAAATAAAATTTCGTTGTTTGTCTACCGTCAAAGCTGAATCTATTTCGGCCCCTAGTTGTTGTGCTCGAGTTTTATGGATAAAACGAATATTAAGTGATTATTATTTATCTTTCGATCATATACCTATCACGTGCAATAAAATTAAAACCATAAACTTGTCAAAAACCCCCGTCTTGCGCTCTCAAACCAAGTACATTAAGATTAGACACCACTTTTAAGAAATCATGTACAAAAGGGGGATATTGTATTTGAATTTCTGAATATAGAAAAACAAATGGTCGACATTTTCACTAAACCTTTAGCACTTGATATATTTTCATATATTAAAAAAGGTTTGGGACATTAGTGATGAATTTGAAATATGTGTCTAAATTATGTCCATACTAAGTGTTCTTACATGATTGATTCTAAGTGCGTCATTGGTTGAATTTATATAATAAAAACTCATTGCCAACTTATCCAGTTGCATGATTAAAAAAAAAAGACGACTAGTTATGACATGCGATCGACTAGTTGACACCTTCGATCGATCGGTCCATATGATTTGGTCATTCGAAAAGGTATAATGTTGGTTCATATGCACTCTGGCCATGTTTGTTTTGGATTAAAATAAGATTTTAATCTAAATCAAAGTCAAACAATCAATATTAACCACATTTTTCATGGATCCCACAACTTTTCAACCACACATTTCAAAAATTTCTATCACAATATACTAAAAATCTTTTAATCCCCACCGAACACCCACTATGTGTTTTTGGTTGACCTAAAAAGATTATCGGTCAAGTGAAAAGATGCAAACCAGTCCTCTTTATTTTCAAAAATTCTTCAACTTCCTTTCACATTTCTCTTCATCTTATATCTAAATCTCTTCCTAGATTTACAAAATCAACCTCAAATCTTCAAAATCTTCACAAGATTTCGAGAACCCATCCCATTTACACTTGAAATCGCTTAAAATCCCTAATTTTTATCCACCATCCAAATCTTTATCTTTGGTCGATCAACCGAACCCTAACTATCTCATCTTGTTTTATCCACCAATCCAACTATTCCTCATGTAAAGACGCCTATCAAGAGAACAAGGAGTGTCGAGAGAAAATTGACTCCTTCGTCTAATGAAGAATCCCCATTGCTAGAAAATAGGTTCGACAAATCTCCTTTTTTAATAGGTAAAAATGTTGATTTCACTTCCTTCACCTTCGATGTTCCTTCCTTCCATATAGAAAATATTTTATGGGGGTGGATTGAGTCTCTTTTGCCACTTTACAAGAAAAACCTATCCAAATCTTATTGAAGAATTTGCACAAAAACATGAATTATACTCCGGGAACGGGCATAACTAGTTTTCTCAAAGGGAAAAGGATAAAGATCCACTATATGCCTCATCCGAACATTGCTTGATTTAGAGGATTGTGAAAATAAAGTGTATTACGATATGATTCATTATCTCTTTAACTTGGTCTTTCCTCGTCCGTAGTACTAGATTTGTTTTTATTATTATTATTATTTTTTATTTATTTTATTTTATTTTATTTTTATTTTTATTTTTTTTGGCTTTTGGTTTATATATTATGGAACAATACATATGGTCCTTAAAACAATGGATATGATGATTTTGACATTTCATCACTTGTGCTTTGATTAGTATTTTGCTATGAATGTGAGGATTATTCTTTTGTTTAGACTTGCATATATTTGGCATTTTTTATTTAATTGAGGGGGAATATTATTTCTTCCTATTTTTGATTTAAAGTTTTAATCATATATGCTATACTCTTTCTCTCGCATTTGCATTATCTTTTTGCTTATGCTAAAGCGGAAAAATAAGTGAGATAGATTTGATATGTTTTGAATGATCAAATGATATACTTTGAATATCTATTATTTGATATGCCTTAAATGGATGGTATTTGGTTTGTAAAAAATACGGGGGGTCATATGTTAAATTTGAGATTTTTATTCCTTATCAATTGTTGACGTTATTTTGCAAATCATCTTGTTTGTTAATAAAAAAGGGGGAAAATTGTTGACATATGGTTGCTGTTAACCTTAATGTTTTGATCATAACAAATAAGTTAATCTTGTTTACTAACAACTGAATTTAAGTTATCATGAAATCATTCAATGGTAAATCGATCATAATAAAAAAAATTCAAAATTAAGACTATCATTACAAATCATACTCACAAAGAAGGTCAGGATTGAAGTTAAGTTTTCCAAGCAATCAAGATTAAATCCTTCAAGGCAATAGCTTAAAAGTCAAACATTAAAGAAAGATCAAAACGAGAACGTAAGAGCCAAACTCCAAACAATTATGAAAGACTAGGTTTTATTGACCAAATGTAAAGGGACTAATACTTTGATCTTTAGGAATGATAAAAGTTCAAAAACTATTAATGCACCCAAAAATATTTTGATATCACTTGGATCAAAGGTAAAATTATTTTTCAAAATGATATTTCAACTTAGATCATATATCTAAAATATCATTTACATTTGAAAAATAGTTTAAGCCACTCTTTGAGCCACATTAAAATTTTCATTCTCATTTTTCTACTCAATTTCAACCACACATTCTTTAATAAAATAATATTTTTCATCATATCAATAACTTTTTCTTATTTTTCAACTACACATTCTCCATCAATCTACCATTCCAAAATACTTTCTTCCAAAATAATGTGACTCAAACATAGCCTAAAACATTGTCCAAAGTTTCAGTTTTTCAAATTATTCGGGTTGGAACAAATAGTGCCAAACCAAGACAACTAGTTTGGAGAACCAATAAACCGATCGGTTTAGCCGGTCAACCGAAGGTGGTGATCAATCGACCGAAATTGTAACGATTCAAAATTTTACCGTTCTAACTTTTGATCTACTGTCCAACGGCTATAATTTAGTCATCCAAACTTTTATCTTTTGATTGATATCTCATCCGAATTAATAGAAAGTTTTGCAAATTGCCTTCCATAAATAGGTTAACTTTTGCAATCAATATTAACACCTTTCAAGTACATTAAAGAGAGAAATATTTTGAGCAAATATTTGAAGTTACATTGTATTTATTTCTTCTATTTCTTCATATTGAAAATTTTGATTGAATGAATCAAACTTTAAAATGATTATATTCATCAAAGTTTCTCATCTAGCACTTGATCTATCATTTATTTAATTCATTGAAGTGTTAGTCTCACTTGATATTTAATTTATTCCTATCATTTATTAAGAAAGAAATTTCATTGTAAAAGCATTTCTTTAAATCTTTGGGACAAATTGAGGTCTGTTGAAAGCTTAATATCGCATAAGGATCACTACTCCTTATTTGTAAGTTATCGAAAGCATTGTAAGGGTTTTAATTGCACCATAAGTCAATCAATATAGTGAAAATACTCGTGATCTAGAGCTTGATAATGGAGGATGTAGTTAATTGGTTTGGATTGAACCTTCATATATCATTTGCATCGCCTCTACTCTTTTACTTAATTTTTGTTTACAATTATTACTTGATTGCTCAACGTATTTGTGACTTAATATGAAACCGTTTTTCTAAAATGTCTGAAAAACTAATTCATCTCCTCTTGGTTATTTATTCTTAGGCTATCAAATATATGTTTAAAGAACGAAACATTTTTGGATTTTACTATCATGTTTTTGTGTATGTCTGGGATTTTTGACTTGTACAATAAATCAATAAATACTACTATTCTGTGCATAACTAATGAAAACGCAATCTATATTTTCTGGACTTATTTTTACCTTTTTTTTGTAGGTACCACCACTTTGACAAGACATGCCTCACTTGTAAATATTTATATGAAGACTTCAGTCCTTTCCATAACTCATATGAGCTATTTTATTTATGTTTTTAGGATAACTTATTTGAAAAGTAATTTTCCGACAACAAAACTTCTCATCACATATTCTGAGGTAACATATAACTTACTAATATTGCTTTCATTGTTTCTTTTAAAGTACAATTTTTTTTTGGTTAAGTAACACCATTTTGTTGAGGTGAATGATGTGCCATAATTTAATATATGATTTCGTGTCGCGCATAGAATTCAGCAAATGGTGCTTCATAATCACTACCTCGATCACTTTTCAACACCTTAATTTTCTTATTTAATTGATTTTCAATTTCATTCTTGTAGAGAACAATTTTCGTTATAGTTTCGTCCTTAATTTTAAAGAGATATAAATAATAATTTTTTTGTAATATCATCGACAAAAGTGATGAAGTAATTGTTGCCACCACTTGTTTGTATAAATTTTAAATCACACACATGACTATGAATTAAATCAAGTGGTTTTGTATTTCTTTTAATAGATTAAAATGACGACCTTGTAATTTTTGCCTCAACAAAAATTTTGAACTTAGGTTAGAATCAATATGGAATGCAGGTATGCAATTCAAGTTAATTAATTTGCGGAAAGTATCAAAACTAACACATGGGTGTACAAATTTTAAATGTTAACACAAAATTTGTTTGACCAAAGGAAAGCAACTTGCTCTAACACCAAATTGACTACGATTATAGCTGAATAAGAACTAGAAAAGAAAAGGGTAAGAAGAGAAGGAAAATAGGGAGAAGAATAGAAATAAGGGGGAAAAGAGAAGAAGGATGAGGTACACGAAAAATATACGGATGAAAGTAGAATTTAAGAGAGATGAAGCATTTTTATTTCATTTTCAAAATTACAGTGTATAAGACCTTTACATAGGGTTTAAAAATGTTGTAAAATAATGAGATAATTATAGATGATTATTTAGTATTATCATAATTATAGATAAGTTTTATCTAGTTCAGACAACCTATTTCATTCCAATTGCAACTTTTATTTATGATCCTATGAATACTGGTCTTGATTCTCAATAAAATAAACACTTGAGTTTTAACTTTTATATTTTATTCTTTTCTTGTTCTATTATTTTTATTTCATAATACGTTTTCAGTACGATTCTCCAAAAATATAGTAAATTAGTTTGAAGATAGTCTATATTCAATCTCAAATCACGCGCATTATTATTTTTTATTGTCGCATACACGCATAATTAATTTTTAACACAACATACATGCATAATCTTAAAATTTTATAAATATTCGTACTCAAATTCGTTAGTATTTGTATGCATATTTGTATTCAATTTCCATGATGTCCAATTAATGCTTCAATTGATTTCTCCCGACTTTTATAAATACACGCAATTGGTTTCTGTCCAATTTTTCTTTACATCCAAAATTTTGGAATCCAATCACCCGATTTAATTGTATTAATAAAGAAGTATACTCAAAATCCAATCTCGTATTGTGCATATCCCTCAATATGATTACGTGCTGCTAATGATTATGTGTGTATCCCTTAATTTTTTTTATTACAAAATAGTACGGCTACGTGAATATATTTTCTGTTAAATCATTATGCGGGTTCCTTAATTTATTTTTATTTATGTTTGCAAAATATATGTATTTAATATGATTATTAAATATTTGTAAATGTTATTCTATAAATCTCAAATTAATAATTTATCATGTTGTTTCTCCTGAAATAGCACAACAATATAATTAATATTTTAGAAAAATAGTAATCGTAAATCTGTCTATTACAAATAGTTTGCTATTGATCCTAAAGTAGAATAACATCATAATTGATATTCCAAAAGAATATTACTTGCTCCTTAAAAGCATTAATCATATTTTTCCACATTTAAGAAAAGTATTAATATATTACTCTTGAAGAAATAATAGTAAAATACAAAGTGCTCCCGAAATATCACATGTTTCGAAAAACATATTATTTTAAATTAGTGTTTATCCTTGAAGAAAAATACGTAACTTATGTCGTGTTCAATATATTTGCATAACTTTTTTTGTATCTGATCAGAAGTAGATAACAGAAAATTTTCATAGACTCCCATTAGCATGTATTATACATTTATAACAATGGTCGAATCAAATATTATCACGAACCAGAAGTTCGTTGATCCTCAAAAAATTATATTTTGGCATAATCGACTCGGACATTGAGGAGCTATAATGATGAGTCGAATAATAAATAACTCATACGAATATCCTTTAAAGAACTAGAAGATTCGTTTACCTAATGATTATCTATACGTAGCTTATTCGCAATGCAAGCTAGTTATTAGACATTCGGCTACAAAATGTCAATATTGCATCTTCAACTTTTTGGGAAAGAAATCTTGGAGATATATGTCGGCATGTGGACAATTTCGTTATTTTGTGGAATTAATTGAATCTTCTACTAGATGGTCACATACATACTTTCCACTAGGATTGTAGTTTTTACTAGACTACTTGCTCAAATCATAAAATTACGAGCGCAATTTACCAATTACTTAATAAAGACTATTCGAATTGACAATGCTAGTGAATTTAGATTACCAAGTATTCGATGATTATTGCATGTCAATTGAGAAAACATTGTTATTATTTTTCTAAACCCAACGAGGAAACTAATATTGTAGAGTTTCAGAAAACATTGTCTTTCAGTCAGAAAATATTATTCAATTATTTCCAAGTTTAATGTTGGTTCATTAGAACCATTTATAGAAACTGAAGCCTGGATTTCATAACTTCTTTTTCTTGTTTCGAGCATCTTTCCTTGGTCGGCTTGAATGGCCCGGTTTTCTTTTTTACACTATAAAAACGTTTTAGGTGCTCTTTTTATCTGCTTATAGTTCCCAGTCTTAATGTGTATGTTATAGGCCTAAACCTAATACGGAAGTTGATAATGCAGAATTTTAGAAAACTGATGTCTTTCGATCAAAAAACGATGCACAATATAGAATGGATTGGCTAATGTTTCCAAGTTTAATGTTGGTTTATTAGATCATATATATAAACATAAGCCTGATTAATATTATTCGTAATTCTACTTCGCCTTGCTTTCAGTATCTTGTTTCAATGATCAGTTCTTTGTCAGAACGGCCTGATCTACTTTTACATCTCCACTTTATAGTAAATTTTCTTTGAGCATATCTTAAATTTCTTTAAAAAGTGGGAGAAATTATTTAAGTATCATTGGAATAATGAGAATTTATCTACTAAATTGGTGACTTGTCATATTAATTTATTGGTGGACAACAAATTTAACTCAGATCTTTAAATTCACTATAAATTTATCCATCAATGGTTTGATGAGTCATGTCATTAATGTTTAGTAGATCATTTCTCTTGAATTTATTATATCACAACCATTTGAGCATTTAATTTTTTCTTGTAACAAAGCAAGTAAGAATAATGTTACTTTGTCAGAAGAATCTGGTCAAATGCAATGACGGAAGACCCCGTGGTGGGTATTGAGATTGGGTGGGAAAACTGATTGTGTTTAAAACAATCAAATGATGAAATGTTATATGACATTATGTTCATGTAGCATGATTGAACAAGTAACACACACAAATCTTTGATCTTTAACCACCTGAAGAGAGAAGTAGCATTTTACCATATAATTGAACAAGTTAATTTCAATAGCGAACTATGTGTAAAATTTCAAATTGGTCATTGATAATGATTTCACTAATGTTAATAATGATTAAATAATGATCACTCGATAAAGTTCAGTCTCATTGTTGCTCAACCACATTTATGTTACTTTTAAATGTTACTTTTAAAAAATTGTAGTTGAGTTTTCTACCTTTTGCAAATGTGAAAATGAATCCATAATCTTTAATTCTAGACACGTAGTCTTCAACATTTTAATAATGAGCACGTCCTTGAAGATGTGTCAAAACTTTAGTGGATATTCAAATATTTTGTAATTCTTTACATGATGAACTATGCCCAATAAATAATATAAACCTCAAAAATATATCAAATGGTGAGACAATAAAGTTGAGACCCTAGATTGAACTTATTTTTTATTTTCTTTATTTTCACAAGATGTCTATAACATTTACTTCTTTTTATATATTACTAGTTTTTTGCCCGTACATTGTACGGATCGTACTATTTTGAAGGTATTGCTAATGTGATGTGACTCGAAAACTCAATTTTTTTTATAAACAATGCTATCAATACCATTTTTTTCAACTAATACAAATCAACAAAATTTTCATATTAGACAGTGACCGAAAGAATTGGGATCCTAATTTGAATCACTTTACCAAA
>CAIGRP010085464.1:0-10199 GCA_903798385.1 Fraxinus cuspidata | reverse complement strand
TTCTGGTCCCCAAATTATACTATGTGAAATTCAACCTCCTTTTGAAGGTCATGCACATCACAACCATGAAAGGAAAATTTAACTAAACAATTGTGATCAGTAAGTTGTCCAATAGAAATCAAATTGGCTATTAATCGAGGAATGTAAAAAGTATTAGGGAGGCAAATGGTTTTTGTAGAACTATTCGACAAACAAACTATACCAACTCCTTGAATTGATAATGTTTTACCATTGGCAGCATTGACATATTGATTTAAGGAACAAGGTTTCAAATCAACAAATGCATGATTTTGATTAGTCATGTGGTTAAAAGCGGCTGAATCAAGAAACCAAGGAGTAGACTTAATTCATATACCTGATAACCCAGCAATAGAAAAAACAGAAGAAAGAACACCTGGAAGAGTTGATTGCAGTGAGTCTTGAATCATCTTTTGAATAGTGTGAGAGTCATTGCGGTTGTGTTTTCTGATTTCTGATAATCGCTCATAGTAACAAAAGCTAATGGACTTTGCTTATTTTTCAAAAGCGTGCACTCCAAAATGATGTGACCTGATTTCTTAAAATAGTTGCATATATTCCGCTTCCGACAATGAGACTGTACATGTCCATGTTCATTACAGTACCTACACTGAATATCTTTTTTTGTTTCCATGCCTTTGTTTTGACTGAAATTTTCCAAGTGAAGCAAGAAATACTGAATCTGCTAAATTAGTTTTTGTGTCTAGCTGTGCTTGAGTCTTCAAGTGTGTTTCATCATGATTGAGTTATCCTAATATGGATTCCATATTCAAATCACCACGATTAATTAATGTTCCCCTTGCTGTCTCAAATTCAGGTTGAAGCTTCATGAGAAATTGCATCACTCTTCCACGATTTCTTTCTTTCTGAACTTCAGCATATGCTATAGGGGAAATCGTTGAAGAAGAAATCATGTATTGTTCAGTCCACAACTTCAACATTTCAGTATAAAAGCTGCGACTCTCTATCCTCTTGGCTGATGTTGGCTATTTCATATTCAAGATCTAATTGCCGTGACTGATTCACTTGAGAATAAATTCCTTTAAGATGATTCCATATATCAGCAGCAGTCTTGAAAGATTGAAGACTTGTGCAATATCAGGTTCAACTAAGTTGAGTATATAAGTAATAACCTGTGCATTCTTTGTTTTCCAATTGCTCTTCGCCTTCTCATCACCTTTTTCTTTCTTCGATCCATCAGGAATTCCAGATAATCCCTTGCCTTCAACAAAAACTCGAAAATGGAATTCTCAAAGCGCAAAATTTCTGCCATTGAATCTGACAGATACAGTTTCGAATTTGTTTGTATCCATGGTGATTAATCAAAACTTTTGGAAAAGCAAGGTTCAAATTAGAACAGATCCTCCAAAGGATAAGTACAAAAATGAAGAAAGAAATTCTCAAAAGAAATTTCAAAAGAACGTAAGCCAGAGCGTAAAAGAATTGCTCAATGCTCTGATACCATAACAACAATTGAAATAGAGGAAGAAAGGAAAAATCGTCTCAATCCATTTACAAATGTTATAGACCTATTTATATACAAACCCATATCTAGACATCGTAAACCTAGCAAATCAAGGAGTAATAAAATAGGAAATATACAGCACGTAATATACAATTAGGATCCCAAAATATTTTCTTCCTTGATTGTTGGCAAGATCTTCTCCTTTTGACATGTTTATCTAAATTTAATCTTCAACAGCCTCTCACTGCGGTGAGATTCATTTTTCATCATAATTCTAAGACGAACCCTATCTTCATAAATGATCGGTAATGTTTTGTTGCTTGATATCACTTTCATTTTTGTCTTCCCAACGGTGTTTCGAGTTCAACTGTCTTTTGAGTTTCTAGGGGTGCCGGGGGAGGGTGATTAATAAGGTCTTGTTTGGTAGGAATTAAAATCTTAATTAAAATCTAAGTTAAAGTCAACTATTAACTTTAACCACATATTCTCATGGGATCTATAACTTTTTGACCACACATTTCATCAATTTTTATCGAAATCTACTAAAAACTAATTTTAATCCTTACCGAATAGGGACAAAGTGAAAATTCTGAAAAATACATGAGTGTGGCCTCAAATGCTACAAAAATTGCAATTTGGAGATCCAATTACACGAAAATTAATTTCGATCGCCAATACACTTTCGAAAAAGTTATCAATCGCGCTCTTGATGTTCAGCACATTTTTGTTCTCAATCAAACAACCAATGCTGGCTCTTATCGAGTCACTTCCGTTAATAATTTAATTTATTCAACTCAATGCCAAGCTTGGAGTCGTTCCTCCATCTCCTTCATCGCGAGGACATGTTAGGTGTGTAATGCAAATTAGTGTTACTAATGTTAGGATTATTAATTTTGCATAATGTCCCAATTGAGAAGGGAGAAAAATGTTTTATTATTAAAGTGTTGGTTTTTCAGGTAGAGAGGTGCTAAAAATTGTTAAACAAGACAGTACACTTATGATACTAATAAAATGAAAAGTTTTATTATTTGACATGATCATTCAGATTATTTCAGATCAATAATGACGTAAATTTTTTAAAGTATTCGAATGGGACATTCATTGAAGAATCGAAAGATTTTACTATCTCATTTACTTGTTCTCATGGAAAATTGATCATTAAACTATCACTAGCTAAAGTTGAGGCGGAATTCCCAACAATTTTTGGAATGAATTTAGGATGAAATTTGCTGGTCCATTCGTCCTCCATCCAGGAACTTTATGATGCATAGATTATCTAGATGGTCATATGTGTATTAATCGTGCACTAGTAACATGGCATTCACAAGATTATTTGCTTAATTATTCGATTATGTGCCTAATTTTCAGATTACACAATTAAGACAATTCATCTTGATATTGCTAGTGAGCATATCCCAATACATTTGTCGATCAATAGTTGGAATAATGATGGAAAATATTATTGTCTATGGTTTAGAATAACATTTATAATACGCCTCTAGAAAAATTGCTAAAATATTTTCCATTTTTGCCTCTGAAACGGTACTCTACATGCAGTTGGGGGCTATTGCATATGGATCGAGGTTTACCCAGTGCGCACTCACGAGTAGCGGCTGCAGGTTCCTACGTCAACAAAAAAAAAATTGTAAGCATCTTGTCAACATCATATTGCCAAGCCTATGTTTTACGTGGATTAAAATTTCAATTTTAATTCAAATTAAAGTCAACAATTAATTTTTACAACGTATTTTTTGAAATTCAAAATTTGTCAACCATACATTTAATCTACTTTTATCAAAATCTACTAAAAATTTAACCTATGTTTGGTGGACTAAAATTAATTTTTTAGTAGATTTTTATAAAAGTCGATGAAGTGCATGATTTAAAAGTTGTGAATCACATAGAATGTATAATTAAAATTAATTGTTAATTTTTATTTGGATTAAAATTTAGATTTTAATCATGCAAAACATGGGTTTAATTTTAATCCCCACCAATGTGTGGGTAAATTCCAAACTTTTAGTATTTGGTTTCTTCTCCATTGACATCTATATAGACATGGCCTACCGTAGGAAGCAGAGCACCAAGTGGTTGCACCGAGTCCTACCCCATTTTGTCTATCTAAATGTATTGTTAAACAGTGAATTCACTTCACTTCAACTACATATTCTTCAATAAAATAATATTGCATGCGAATCCAAAATTTTTTCTCATTTTTTAATCATACATACTCCATCATGACACCATTACAAATTGCATTTTTTGATAAAAAAAAATGGAGCTTAAACAAGGATTTATTATTTTAAGCAGAAAGGTTAATGGCCCTTGAACCATCACTTCTCGTGATTTCGAGGCATTCGTCAAAGCGTTTTGCATGTTCCAACAAAACATAATAATTAAAGATAATTAGCTTAGAGTTTGTACTAATTTCTTCTCGTTTCATCATCGTAACCAACTATGGTCATACTCGAGTAATCCAAGCTGTCCTTCTATTGTGAAAGCTTCTAAGAAAGCAACTCCATCATCTTCTTTCTTGAAATGCTTATAACTAACTTGCAATAATATTCGAACAATTACTGAAAAGAATGAATGGTAATTTTATGGACTATTGTTCATTTCTAATTTGGCTGGTCACGTATGGATTTTGTTCATTGAATTATTGGTGATTGCTGAATCGTCACTAATTATGTTGTGATCTTGTGGTTGCAATTGCCCCGAACCACACTATAACAAAAAAGAAACCATTGGGTGCAATACAAAACGATATGAAGCGTAGCCATGGACCCATATTCCCCAAAGATAAAAAGGCACATATATATTTCACCCTCAAGAGGGTTTGCACTTCTTCCCTTATGACCACAATTAGACAATTAAGGCTAGTCATTGTGTCATATCGTATGATCGACCATTCAAAATATCAGTTTTCTTTAATTCGTGATTGCTGCCGTTGCGGGCAACAGCCATAGCTGCCTGCGTGTTGCAGGCAACTGTAATTACTTTTTATTTTTTTTAACTTTTATTTAAACTTGGCTTGGTTTGTCACAGGCCGACCCATGTGGTTGGGTTGGCTCGAGCCGACGAACCACATTGACATCCCTACCATGGGCCCTCTAGACATTTTAGAACTCTTGACTAATGGGAATGCCTGAAGTAAAAAATGATCAACTTCGAGGAAAATATGAGGAATAAAGAAACAAGAGTCACATCCTACGTTAGAAGGAAACAGTGTCACCAAGTACAACAATATCCAGAACGAACTGAAAACTTGATTTGAGACTTTGCACCACCTAGAGAGTCACTTTCCACCATGTCAATGCAGAGACTTTGCACCACCTAGAGAGTCACTTTCCACCATGTCAATGCAGAGGTCACAATCTTTTGCAAAAATCAGCCCTTCTATTACTTTGATGGATTCAGCACTCCATTGTAAATAATCTCTGTTACATTAGATTTCGCAACTAGTACTACTCCATTTCATCCCTAATGATAGCCCCCAAGTAATGAAACCCTCCTCTCGCCTTATTGCAACATAAGTATTCAACTTGAGCATCCACTACAAGGAGTCGCCTACCGGCATGCACAACTCGGTCACCCCTACCCCTCATTCGGCAAGGCATGATTCTCCTCTTTATTCCACCCCTCCAGCCCGTCTACAATGTCCACTAGCACCTCTGGTTCCCTAGCCACCTATCCATGAGCCACTCTATTTCTGTCCCCCAGACCACCCACGTTGTGAAAACTCCCTTGCTGTGCAAAGCTTAGAGATAACAAACAAGACATCCCGCTCATCCTGTGCTCCATAGTAATTTTTTTTTATAACAAATCGCCCCCATGCCCCAACCTCCAAACTCTCAGCCGATTCGCACAAGAACAAAGCATGTATAGTCAACACCAATATTCACAATGTCCTCAATCCCCACTCGTTTGGATCCACCACCTTCCACCAACCATCTGGGCCCAATGCACTTGCCCCCTCCTCATTCCTCCCCCAAGTGAGATGTAATACTTACTGTTGTACTTCTAAATGAGAGTAGAATCATAAATAGATGACCAGTGGCTTGTCTCTTGTGCATTCATTCTTACAAGAGCAAAACTACAGATTTTTAAAGCATGCATTTTGCTTCCCCTCGCTTGTGCTAGATTCTTTAATTTTTTTGATGTTTTATGAACAAGAATAAATACTAGTTCAATATGCTGTTAAGAAGTTGAAACCTCACAAAAAAAAAAAAAAGAAGTCGGACTGAATCATTTGTGTCACTGCGTCCCGTTCATTGCTTTATCAACACAGAATGATGTGAAGCAACTCAGTGTTTGTGCGAGGAAAAATCAAGAAGTTACATATTTTTACGAAATCATTGGTGCATAGTACCAAATAGACTTACTGTATTTTACTATTTAATTCTATGGATAACACAAATTTATTGATCAGACAAAAAGAATTTTGCACAATGCTTGTAGACATGAGCTGGTAGGTTAAGCTAATTTCGGCTGAACATCTGAATCAGGGATAACAGTCGGTGAATCTATTATCTGCCATCGCCAAATGATCTGGAGTTCTGAAGATCATCTGAAGGATCCCAATCCAAGGAGGATGAGAGGAGCTTTGAAAGAACCATGAAAACATCAGCCACCGCAGGACGTGAGTTTAGATCATGAGCTACACAATTCTTAGCAAGTTGAGCTATGGAGTATGCTAACTCTGTTGGATACCCTTTCCCGAGTCGAGGATCCATGAACAGTTGTAGTTTCTCTCTAGCATTCTCCCCATCGAGTACCTCATTTATGTATCCAGACAACAATTCACCTTCTTTGTTGCTGCCTTTAGCAGCAATGGCTTCCTTTCCAGACATGAGCTCCAAAAGCACCACCCCAAATGAAAAGACATCGAGTTTTGGAGTGATCAATCCATTCTCAATGTATTCGGGAGCCATATACCCATACGTTCCCACGACATGCCGGGTCATTACAGGTACGCTATGATCAGTGTCCGAACTCCTGGACAAACCGAAATTGGCAACTTTAGCCCTCATGTTACCGTCCAGAAGGACGTTGCTGCTCTTCAAGTTCTTGTGGATATGCGGCGGATTGGTGAAGTTGTGCAGGTAATTCAAGGCATCAACAATGTCGTAAGCAATTTGAACTCTCTGTTTCCAATCAAGAATCCCAGTTGAATTATAGGAATCTTCGTGCTGCATCTTATTGTCTTGTAGCCAATCACTGAGGGAACCTTTCTCTGCGTACTCATAAACAAGGTAGGTAATTCCCTGGTGCAAGCAGAAACCAGAAAGCCTAATGATGTGGGAATGATTAATTTGCCTGAGCACATCTATTTCATGCGATACATCTCCCTTCATTACCTTCACTGCAGCGTGGTCGCCCTTGAAGGAACCCTGGTACACCGATCCATTGATTCTGTTGGTTTCTGCGAATGATCCAGTGGCCATTTGCAGGTCCTCGAATTTGTATACTGTTAGAGTTTCAATTGCATTTCGTATCCCTTCGGATGAGACCGACCACGACGCAGGTTGAGCCTCTACAGATTCGTAGTTAAGTTTCTTAATCAGGGGCGGGGGCGTTGGCGACGATTGGTGCCTACGGGCACGGCGATGGCGGTAGAACCAAGCCACGGAGATTAAGACTAGGAGTAAAACAGCAGCACCAATTCCGACACCCACGAAAACCCACTTGCGGGAAGAGCCACCACTCTGGTCAGAGGGGATGGTGGGCAGCGCCGGTGGAGGAGGCGGCGGCGGCGGTGGGGGAAGGATATTGATATTTTCCTTGGTGGGTTCTTCTGTAAGCGGTACTAAAATAGGTGTAAAGAAAAAGATAAGGTCGTTTTCTGATAGCTTGTTGGCATTGAGGATCCCCGGGACATCAGCACCCGCGCCGGAAAATGCATCGGCTATGTAACTGTATGTATTCCCCTGTCGAACAAGGTAAGTGAGCAGATACCTGAAGCCGGCGGCCGTCTGGTTTGCAGTGGGACAGGCGCACCAAAGCGGAACATTGAGTCTCATATTCACCACCAAAGCACGAAAATCGTAAGGATTATTAGCTTCCATGGCCTGGCAGCTGGTTAAAGCCTGGTAAGTATCATTCGCAACCATGAAATACGTCTCGCCTTGGGTCTGGATAGTGTACGACGCGTTGTGCTGGTACCTCGAATCGGCGCCTGAGCAGGAACAATTGACGGGCACGACGACGAGTGTGTCAACAGGGAGCACACCCACATCGGTAATATTATTGATTCGCGCAATTTCAGATGCATCGGCAGCGAGGAGGTTGGCGACGGTGATGGCGCTGTTGTAAGTAAGAGTTGATCGGAAAGTGAGGTAAGAGCGGCAGGAAGTGGCGGCGCCATTGCAAACATAGCCGAGAGTTGTGGTGTCGTTCTGTTGGCAGTTAAGCTGTCTGTTGTTGACATAGCTCTGTTGGCCCTGCAATTCAGGGAACTGAACAAGAAGAAGAAGCAACAAGAGTACAAATGAACACCAATAGGCCGCCATTTTTCAAGAATAAGCACTGCAATTTTTCAACTATATAAACACACGATCAGCCAGAAAAGATTGGGTTTTGATGTGATAGGGCAAAGAATTATTCAAATATCTAACCAAATCAATTGGTAAACTACATAGAAAGCCATTAAATTTGAATGGTGATTGGTCTGGAAATTGTGAAAGGAACGTAACTACATTGTCAATATTTGTTGCGGTCAAATTTTCGAACAGGTTATCTTCATTGACACGCATCTTTAAGGGCCTGTTTGGGAGTTTTTCTTTCACCGATTTTGTGTAGTACCATTTATGCGAGTTTGAAAAAATGAATGCTTGCTAGTTCTATTGGGCACTAATTTTGAACGATTTAAAATCACTCATTGGTGTAGTGTAATTTTTTATTGTTTATCCAATCCCACCAAATTGTTGGGTTTTGACTGTTTATTTGATTCTCTTCTAATTTAACTTGTTATAAAATAATTATTTCTCACAAAAATATTTCTTTCAAAACTAACTTATAAATAAAATTCATTAACTAAAAAGTATAATTATAAGCAAAAAATACTTTATAATTAAAAATTTACTTATAAGTAAAAAATTATTAGTTAGGTAAAATTCATTTTTGTATAAAAATTTGTATATAAAGTAAAAATACAATAATGAAACAAAACTCACTTATAAAATATAAAAAAATTACTTATAAGTTTAAAAAAAATCGATGTTAAATATTAAATTCTATGTAAAATAGAATTACTTATAAGAAAATATTACTTGTGAGTTAAAAAATCTCATACAAGTTTCACTAAAGAGTATATAAGTAATTTTACTCTATTAAAAGAAATTTGGAAACCGTGGATAGACTCTCAAGCATAGGTTTGGACTATTTTAAAAATTGTTACTAAAAATCACCCAAAGCAAATTCGCTCGTAAACTCTTAAAATCGATACTTTAAATAATTCTCATAACTAGTACCCGAAACTTCCAAGGAGGCCCTAAGTCGGTCCAAGCTCGAAACGTCATAGGATTAATTTAATGAATGGTTACTGAAGTTAGCATTAATGTTACATCAGTCACTTAGCTTTAATTTATTTCAAAAAAAAAAAAATCATTACAGATGATCACTGCTCTGTCATTGTTACATTTTTCTTCAATTTTATAATATTGTGATAATAACCTGGTACAAATAGATTAGATGAATATTATTACTCTCACAAAATGTTTCGTTAGACCATTGATTCAGTTTGACATTCATTTTTTAATTGATTATTTTTGACATTTGTGCATCAAGTCAATAAAATTGTTAATGTTTTCATTTAAATCTTTCGACTTGTCAAATCGATATGTAAAATGCTGAGTTATAAAATGAATCAAACATTAGTGCTTATAAATTGAAGTTTAATGATCAAAGTAACATGAAAAAAAAAATGGTCCAGTAACTAGTAGGTATATGATACTTTTGTGTGTTGGTGGGCTGAATTGTTACACTTTTCTATTTTTAACTTGTAGAGCGAAGAGTAGGGGAATGAGTACATGAATAATCAATAGGGATATCTCATTAGTGCACTCAATCGACTATAATATAATTTACACAAATAAAATCACAATTATATCGTAAATAGATTATCGAAAAAATCTCTTGATTTCGAATAATCCTTATAGTTCCGAAGAACCAAATGTAGATACATGTTATGACCATAAATATTTGGATTAACCTTTTGATTCTAATCTTTTAAGCAAAATAGAATATTTCATATAGAATCACACATAGATCGATGAGCGAAAATAACGGCACATATCCCTATCTTTGCTTCTTGAAATGGAACTGGTAAATTTCATTTATTGAACAACAAAAACTTGACTTTACATCCAATACTGTAACACGTCTGGCTTTCTTTCTTCTTTGAAAATAAACATCAAAAATATGTGCATGGTGATCTGAACCTAGTTTGTTTTTGTTAAATATCATGCAAATGACCATTATTCTACAACCCAATTATGCTTGTTCAATATTTGAAATATAAATCATTTTAACTTAAACTGACTTGGTGTGTTTGACCCACATTATTTTGGAAAAATGTATTCTAAAATAGTAGATTGATGAAAAATGTGTGGTTGAAAAAGAAGGAAAAGTTATTGATGTGATAGAAAATATTATTTTATTGAAGAACGTGTGGTTGAAAATAAGTAGAAGAATGAGAATGTGAATTTTAATGTGTACC
>CAIGRP010085458.1:0-24834 GCA_903798385.1 Fraxinus cuspidata | reverse complement strand
AACTGAAGGGATTTGTTGATGCTGATTATGCTGGGATAGGGATAATAGGAAATCCACTTCTTCTTATGTGTTTACTTTGTCTAACTCCTGTGTTAATTGTAAATCACAGTTACAACACATAATTGCACTATCCACGAAAGAATCTGAATACATCGCTACTACCGAAGCTATTAAGGAAGTTTTATGGTTTAGAGGCCTTCTACATGAATTTTGTGTTTTAAATGATTATGTGGTAGTATATTCTGATAGTCAGTCATTTATACACTTATACAAGAATCTTGTTTTTCACGAACGCACCAAACACATTGATATTAGATTATATTTCATTAGAGAAACTGTGTCACAAAAAGTTGTAAGACTTGAGAAAATACACATACAATATAACCCCTCAGACATGAGCGCTAAGGTGCTACCGTTGGTGAAGTTTAGAAGTTGCAAATATCTTCTAAATATTAGTGGAGGTAAATAATTTTCAATTTTATTGGTTATCCCTTTCTAGATTACTACTAATGCTTAATAATTTTTTCTTTGCGGGTCTTTTGACACCAAGATAGAGGTTTGTTAGGCAAATTATTTTCAAATGACTTCTCTGGGCAATGATGTAAGTATTGCTTATTTCATTCGGCATCGACCAAATGAATGAATGTATATCGACACCACAATTTAATAAATCAATCACATAATCCACTTTGGGCCATTTGAAGCATCCTAATTAAATTAGTGATGCTCATAGCCCAACCTACTTCGATGGTTTCTTTTAAGTGTTGACATGCCACTTATTGCCTATTGGGCCTTATCATCTCTTATTGGGTATAACCCTTAAAGCCTACATCCAATCCCTATATATGTTAACCCATTACTGTTGCAAAGTGTGTGAAATTAATAGCCATTTGTTTGAGAGGAAAAAGGGCAGTCTTGGCTTGCTTTGTGCTCTCTGCCTTCTAGCTTTGTGCTCACTCTCGTGAGCTATTGTTCCTTCTCTTTCCCAGTCTTGGTGGCTGACTCATGTGGCTATTATATCCTCCATTCTTAGTTCTACTTCGCGTGGGCAGTTTCTTGAAGCAACCTTGTGTGGATTGTGTTTGGTTTGTGATTGGGTTTGAAGATTGTGGTGTTGATCTATTCAATACTGAGCCCGATTCTTGGTGGATTGGAGCATCAATTAACAACAATTTTTATATGAAGGATTTCGCGCTTCCACGGAAGGAATGAAAAGTTTAGGTTTAGTCTTGGTTTGGTTTTGAGAAGAATTCTCATTTTTAATAGGAAGGAGTAGTTGGTTTTCGCACGTCTGTAGAAGAAATGACAAGTTGTGGTTTAGACTTGTGTTGGTTTTGAGAAGAAAAATCATTTTTACAGGAAGGACTAGCTGGTTTTCGCACTACAGAAGGAATGAAAAGTTGTGGTTTAGTCTTGGATTGGTTTTGAGACGAATCTGCACTTTTATAGGAAGGACTAGCTGGTTTCCACGTGTTTGTAGAAGGAATGACGAGTATGGTTAAGACTTTGGTTGGTTTTCTTTTGTATAGAAAGGACTAGTTGGTTATTAATATCCAGGCGACTTCCCTGTCTCGCCTAAATGTGGTGTATACTGAGACTGGTCGTGAGAAGAACTTTCGCAAACTTGAGTATAGTTGGTTATTAATATCCAGGCGACTTCCCTGTCTCGCCTAAATGTGGTGTATACTGCGACTGGTCGTGAGTAGAACTTTCGCAAACTTGAGTAGGACGTGCAGATCTTCTTTCAAAACTCATTTTACCCCTCCCTCGAAGACTTAACCAATTTGATTTTTGTCTCTTCCAACCTCATTTCTGCTTCATCAAGCTATAGAACACGTACAAATTAACATTCATCCATATTTTCCCATGAAGATCCAACAGTTAACATCAAAACACAAATTTCAAATTGACACTAAGCCCCTGTTTGGTGCACATTATCAACCTAAGAATGCATTTTTTTTTTTATGTGAGGGGAATATATGGTTGAAAGATAAGAAAAAGTTATTAATGTAATGAAAAATATTATTTTATTGAAGAATGTGTGGTTGAAAATAAATAGAAGAATGCGAATGAAAAAAATAACGTGGCTCAAACATGACCATAGTCCAATCAGCAAGAGCCATAAGTCATACCATTTTTTTTATTTTTTATTTTGTTGAAACAACCAATCAATAAAATTATGGTATAAAAAGATAATGCGGGAGCATGATGTCCTGTTTAGTCCACGTCAAACATTTTTTTTTAAGTAGTTGGTCTTCGAGACTTTTCGTGATAATCAACTTAATCGACCTTATATTTTTATTTTTATTTCTGTCAATTATTCAGTTAAACATGCCAAATATTTTCGCTCAAGCCAAGTCCAACTAAAGATTTAGCCTAAAAGATAACGGCAGATATTTCTAACTGTTTACCGAGAGCAGCAATTACTTCTTTGAGTAAACTGTAGTGTCATTCATTCTCTAAAAATAAACAAAAAATGGAAAACAAAGAAAGATTGACTCACTTCGGGTCATTCAATTCAGCTTTAAGTCAATGAACTTTACTACTTTCTCTACACTTGGAAAACCCTATCCAAATCCAATGCTTTGTTTTGCACAATTTATAAGCAAGTTAAAAATACTTAAAAGTTTTTAAATTATATGAATATACTATCACCCCTAATTTTAAAATATATGAATATTTTAAAGTTTTTAAAATCAAAATTTTAGTAGATATTATTTAAAGTTGATGAAATGTGTGGTTGCAAAGTTGTGAATTCTACGAAATATTTAATTAAAATTGATTATTAATTTTAACTTAAATTAAAATTTTAATCCCTACACTTAAATTAAAATTTTAATCCCTACCAAATAGAGGCTATATATATATATATATATATATATATATAACTTTTTCTCTACTTTAGTGATAAACAGTGATATCTAACAAGATTTTTTCACCTGATGAAAAGTAATAATTTTACCCGAACACAACATTACTTATAAGTAAACATGAAAAGGTTTCTTCAACTGCAATTTTAATTATGAATTTTGAAAAAAATTATAAATTCTAATGAATTTCATGAATTTGAATAGATTTCTACATAATTCATAAGAACTTATTAATAGGTATTCTCGATTGAGATTTTAATGAATCTTATAAATTCTAATAAATTTCGTGAATTTGAATAAATTTCCACGAAATTCATAAGGATCTCATTAAAAAAGATAAAATTTCATAATAGTTTGTTATGTGCATTTTTAAGATTGAAATTCATCAAAATATTTTGAAATCTTTTTACTAATGAAATCTTTATGAATTTACGAGTTATCAATGATATCTAAATTTTAAATAATTTAATTGAAAGTCATTTAATTAAATTAATTAGAATCTCAATTGTGGGTATTCGAATTTAGAAAGATTTTTAAAATTCATTAAATCTCAATTGAGGATGTGCAACCAAAAAATGGTAAAATTTTCAAAAAAAAAAAAAAAGTTTATTATGCATATTTTAAAGCTCAAAATCCACTCAAATATTGTTGGATAATTTTTTGATGACTCTTTGTAAATTTGCGAGTTATAAATATTTAAGAATTTAAAGAATTTCATTGAAATCCATTAAAATCTTAATTAAAAACACTTAGATTTTTATAAATTTTATTAAAATTCATTTCAACACCTAAATTTAGAAGGGCTTTTATAATTTAATAAAATTCAGTTGGATTCCTCGAAAATAACAGCCTGTTTGACAATCATTTTGGTAGAAAAAAGAGTTTTGAATAGTAATTTTTAGAAGAATGTGTGGTTAAAAAATAGAAATTTTTTTTTATACGTGTAAAATATTTTATTGTGTGAATTAAAGAGTGCGAATGAGCCACTCAATTTTACTGTGATGTTACCCCAAACATCCCTCAAATCACTTGACGAAGACTTTTGATTTCTATTGACTACAAAAATTCTGCAAACACGTATAACAAACAAAAAATTCAGTACTTTTACTCATCGGAGTTATCGCTCCGAGTAATCCCTTATCTTCTTCTTCTCTCCATTTTTCTGTGCATTCATAGAACTATGAATTGATTGCAATCTTAGTTTCTCTAGCAGTATACAGTCCACACTATGGCGAGTACTACAGTTAGTTTAACGATTCTGATTCTGATTGTCAGTGTTTTGTGTTTGGCGGAATGCAAATATATGGTTTACAATACTTCACAGGGCATTGTTCCTGGGAAGCTTAATGTTCATATGGTTCCTCATACGCATGATGATGTTGGGTGGTTGAAGACCGTTGACCAATATTATGTGGGCTCTAATAACACTATACAGGTTATATTTTCCGAATGGATTAATGAATTGATTGGTTTTTGGTTTGGGTTAGGCTCTATTTTACTTTTTCTATGTCTATTTCTTCTGAGCTTCATTTCGTATTATTCTGGATATTTTCATAATATGAATTACTATCTGGGAATTGGTTATGAATTAGTATATTATTTGGAAAATTACAGAAATCGTGGCTGTAGTGTCATTTTTGAAGTTGATTGAATTTTATCGGTTGAATATGCTGGTTTTTATGCAGGGAGCGTGTGTTCAGAACGTACTGGATTCATTGATTCCAGCACTCTTGGCTGATAAAAACAGAAAGTTTATTTTTGTTGAACAGGTAAAATTATCAACCTTTTTCTTACATGTTTGTGTTTGTCAAGTGTCCCATGAAATGCACGTAGATATAATTGCTCATGACACAGGCATTTTTCCAGCGGTGGTGGGAAGATCAGAGTGAAGCAATGCAAAACACAGTCAGAACTCTTGTCAGCTCGGGTCAACTAGAGATGATGTACTATTTTTACATCATACAATATAGCGCTAATAACATTTACAATTCTATAAATAATTATGAAAAATAGATGATCTTAGCTTGTGCCTTGAGAATAAACAGATACCTGTATGTGTTTTTAATTTATAACATGTTTGGAGTTGTACATAAACGGTTCAAGTTATGAATACATAAAAATGAGTGGCGGATAAGTGAGGACTACTTGTGGATTCTATGAAATGTGTGGATAAAAAGTGATTTGACCGTTTATAAACAAATTACAAACGGTAGCCAGACATGGGCTTAATTGATTGCTCATGTAGTAAGTATGAAAGTTAAAGACAGATTATATTTTCTTCCTTCAACTCTTCTATGATAGGTGATACATTTTATCCATTTGTTCATGTAAATGTAGAAATGGTGGTATGTGCATGCATGATGAGGCGGCAACACATTACATTGACATGATAGATCAGACAGCTATGGGCCACCGATTTATTAAAAAGGAGTTCAATGTCACTCCAAGAATCGGTTGGCAAATCGACCCCTTTGGACATTCTGCTGTTCAGGCTTACCTTCTGGGGGCAGAGGTAAAGTCATGACTCTTTCCACTTTAATTAGTGTCCAGCCATTGTTTTCTTATTCAAAGCTTAAGCATCATCACTTATTCTGCAAAATAATCTATATGCATTTAGTCAATATAATGACCTTGTGATTATTAACGGTTTAGGTTGGATTTGACTCTCTTTTTTTTGGACGTATTGACTACCAAGATAGAGCAAAGAGGAAAGGTGACAAGAGTCTTGAGGTTATCTGGCAGGGTTCTAAGAGTCTTGGTTCGTCTGCTCAGGTTAGTTTCACATTGCCAAAATTTTCAATGTTTCAATTGGACCGAGAAATATACGTATTTTAATGTTATGAATATTGTTATGTCTTGCCAATTTGTTTATTTTCTCTCATGCATTGAACAAAATGTTGAACCTTGTTTTGCTTCCCACCGTTTTAGATATTTTCTGGTGCATTCCCTGAGAACTATGAACCACCAAGTACATTTTACTTTGAAGTCAATGATGATTCCCCGATTGTCCAGGTAAAGTTTTAAGGAATAAGTTGTTGGGTCGTGGAACTATTTCTGCTGGCATTGTACTTATACCTTGAATTTTTTACTACTGAAGGATAACGTTAACCTCTTTGACTACAATGTTCAAGAGCGTGTTAATGATTTTGTAGCTGCTGCATTGTCACAGGTATGTGGATTTTATTGTTTTCTTTTTCAATTAATTGCAAACTTGTCAAGACCTTTTTAACTGATTGTTAGTAGAAGTGTGGTCTAATGATATTTTTTTTATTCTTTTTTAATTTTAATTTTGTGGAAATGTTATTTCAAATGAATTAAGTTCAAATGTAATTTTCGGTTTCTTATACAGGCTAACATTACCCGTTCAAACCATATAATGTGGACCATGGGAACAGATTTCAAGTATCAATATGCCCAGACATGGTTTCGCAATATGGACAAGCTCATACATTACGTAAATCAAGTTAGTATTTCCTTGATTGTATTCTTCACATTCTTTTTAGTGTTGGCTGGTATGTTACCTCTATTACAGAAGTTAGAGCTCATTTTGTGACAATATCATTATGTTTGGTGAATAGTTGCTCGATACTTATTATTGCTATCAATTCTTTATCATTACTAGTGGTCTAGTGTTTCAGTTCTATTTCTTGTTTTATAAACTTTTTATACAATCAATGTAGGATGGGCGTGTAAATGCCTTATATTCTACTCCATCCATATACACTGATGCAAAATATGCTTTAAATGAGTCCTGGCCTCTTAAAACTCACGACTACTTCCCGTAAGTACAAAATTTTTCAACTGTATTACTCTATAAACAGCACTAATTTTTTTATTTTTTATTTTTGTTCTTGAGTTGTTTGCTAATGGTCGATGCATGTTGTGTATCAGATATGCAGACCGTGTCAATGCTTATTGGACTGGTTATTTTACAAGTAGGCCTGCCATCAAAGGCTATGTTAGAATGATGAGTGGCTACTATTTGGTAGGTCATAATACTGTTTCATATGTTTTTTCATAATTTGGATCCTCACTATGCTTGTATAAAAATAAAATAGGCAGCAAGGCAATTGGAATTTTTCAGAGGAAGAATTATTGGACGCACAACGGACTCTTTAGCTGATGCTTTGGCTATTGCGCAACATCATGATGCGGTTTCTGGTACGGAAAAGCAACATGTCGCCAATGATTATGCTAAACGGCTTTCAATTGGTTACAAGGAGGTGAAGTTTTTTCCGATGTCCTAGTATTGAGTCATTACTACAGTTGACCACTTCACTATTTATTCAATTAATGTGTTTACTGTAAGACTACTTGCAGGCTGAGGAGGTTGTTGCTGCATCACTTGGTTGTATGACCCAGTCATTGCCATCTTCAGTATGCAAGAATCCCATTCCGAAATTCACACAGGCAAACATTTGGGGACCTTTCATTCTGCTGAAATTCTCTTTTCCCTTTCTCTTGCTAGATGTAGATAGTTTGATTTTTTATATTAATTTTTGAGTTAACTATTGATGCATTGAAATTATTATGTTTTCCTTTACAGTGTCCGCTTCTGAACATAAGCTATTGTCCTCCAACAGAAATCCATTTGTCTCTTGGGAAAAAACTAGTAAGTGGAATGATTTTTTGTTGATTTGCTGTAAAAGCCTTTTCCATAGTTATGAAGATTGCTGAGCTTTTGGGAAAATATCAAAGTAATTTCCTAACGTAATTTATTTCATTTGGAGTATATAAGTACCATGCTCTTTTTCTGTAGGTGGTGGTCGTCTACAATTCTTTAGGGTGGACAAGAACGGATGTTGTGAGAATTCCTGTGAGTACTTTAAAAAACATTCCTTTCATGTGTTACTGAGGTTGAATTATCTAGATTAATTTCAAAGAAGGGTTTATTCATACTTTATATCTTCTGCATCATCTTTACTCCTGGATTGTATTTGTTATTAAAAAAGGACTGATCTATGCGACATCAAATCAGCAAATACTTATCTCTGTAAGAAATGCTTGATAAATGATAAACAAGTTATAATCCGTATGCTAGAGCATAAGGATCTATCCTTGTGAAAAAAAAAAAAATCATATATGGATTTATGTCAGAGAATAATGCTTAATTGTATGCTTACAAACTTTTTAAACTCATGTTATATGTCCAGGTTATCAATGAGAATATAACTGTTCAGGATTCTGCTGGAAAAGTGATTGTATCACAGCTTCTTCCTATAGTTAATGCCACATTAGCTGTGAGGAAGTACTATGCTAGTGCATATACGGGTGAATCACCCAGTGTTAGTCCCATGTATTGGCTTGCATTTGAAGCGGTTGCTCCACCTTTGGGTTTTAGTACTTATGTGATCTCAAGTGGTAAAATCTCAGGTTGTTAGCCATATTTTTATATTTTGAAACCATTGATTTCAGTCAATCATGTACAGTGAATCCATTTTAAGTCTGGTTACATGCTCATCTCCTGTTTCAGGGAAGCAAACATCTTACGCATCTGATGGAAGTCAAAATGATACTATAGAAATAGGCCCAGGCAACTTGAAGCTTATATATTCTGGGAATGATGGAAAACTTATCCAATATGTTAATAAGCGAAACTCGGTATGTTATTCTAGAAGTGCTCCATCTCTTCCTATTTCGTTTCATCTCCTAGGCACAATTTTATGTTTAATACCATAACCTATATGCTAAAATGTATATTTCACAAATATAGGTTAAAGTTTCTCTGGGGCAATCATATAGTTACTATGCTGGAGTAGACTTTGATTCAGATCAGGTACTGGCCCTCTTCTCTTTATTTGGGCTCCTTCTGTTGAACCCTAAATGGACTCTGTTGAAGTTTATTAAGTTTAATCATATTTTTCGTTGTTGTTCTACTTCATTTTATTTTTACTTCAGTAGAATGGTTTAACTTATCTTCTAACTATTATATTTACTCGTTGAAGGCCACTGGAGCATACATTTTTCGCCCAAATGGTACCTCATTCCCAATACAGTCTGAGAAGGTAGACAATTTTCCCTTGAAGTCGAGTATTTGATGCATTACCTCCAATTTAATGATCAAATACATCGCAGATTCCACTAACAGTTCTTCGGGGACCACTCTTTGATGAAGTCCATCAAAGAATTAGTTCATGGATATATCAGGTAATTGCCAAATTCATTAATTTAGTATTCTTTATTTTAACTCATTTGGAATAAGAGTCATGCCATAGAAATTTAAGTTGGAAAGAGGATTTGTCAGGTCCATGGATATCACAGTGCTTACATTTCAATCATTACTTGCAACCAGTATATACCATGAATATTTTTGGAAGTGTTTTCTCATCATAGATTGCTGATTTGTGTATGGGTAGATTACGAGAGTCTACAAGGAGAAGGAACACGTTGAGGTCGAATTTACTGTAAGTCAATCTTACTTCATTTGTCCCTGGAGATTTGAAAATATTTAGAGCTAGAAATGCCATTATTGGAGCGGCTTCCATAAATTTTCTCAAATTGCAGGTGGGCCCCATACCCATTGATGATGGAGTTGGCAAAGAAGTTGTATCTCAGATATCAACCGCATTACAAAACAATAAAACATTTTACACAGACTCTAATGGACGCGATTTTCTTGAACGGGTATGTTTCATACACTACTTCTATGTCTGATGGTAATAAAGATTATTGTTATTCGCAACATAAGATTTTGGTCAGCATATTCATCCTCCATTTTCTATCTGGTAAATTGTAAGCATTGTCTTATGAAAAGTATATTGTCATCTTGCAGATTCGAGACTATAGAGCTGATTGGGACCTTCAAGTGAACCAACCTGTTGCTGGAAACTATTATCCTGTATGTTTGCACTAGCTCTAAAGTTATTAGATTTTTTTCTTAAGAAAAGGATTTTTCATAAATCACACTCTTATTCAACTAATTGGAGACTAGAAGAGTTCACTTTTCTAAACTTCAAAAATGACGAAGTGTTCTCCTTTATTGTAGACTTAGAATGTAACTAGTTTGTCTCCAGATTGATTGAATATTTTGGCTTCAGAAATTAAAATTCAGTTGATGTTTCTTTCAGATCAATCTTGGAATTTACATGAAAGATAAGACCACTGAGCTATCAATCTTGGTGGATAGATCTGTGGGAGGTTCAAGCATTGTTGACGGCCAAGTGGAGCTAATGCTCCATAGGTTGTTCTAATCTTCTTTAGTGTTTTTTTTTTTTTTTTCTGAATTGAAATTTAATTTTCCTTCTTTTGATATTTGTATATGAACTAGTTGAGAGACAATCAACAGCTTTGAGATAAATGACTCGAGTCCCCTTGTTTTATAGGAGATTGTTGTATGATGATGGCAGAGGTGTTCTCGAGGCTTTAAATGAAACAGTTTGTGTTCTTGATAAATGCACAGGTTTAACGGTATGATGTCAAGTAAAAAATTTAATATTGAAGTAGATGTGGATGCAATAATCTGCTGCCTTTATTTTGCAGTGTACTTCAGCAGCTCTATCTAATTAGATTAAATAGCATTCTTACTTCTTGCAGGTCCAAGGGAAGTATTTCGTAAGATTTGATCCACTTGGAGAGGGATCCAAGTGGCGTCGGACATTTGGACAGGAGATATACTCTCCATTTGTTTTAGCTTTCACTGAGCAGGTAATTTAAAGACCTGCAGTGTTTCTGCTGCTAATGCAATCATTTTGTTTATCTTGAAATTTTTTTTCATATAACTATAGGATGACAACTGGACAAACTTCCGAGTGCCATCCTTTTACGGCATGGACCCGTCCTACAGTTTACCCCACAATGTCGCGATTATAACCCTCCAGGTAACCCTTCTGTGCATCTTCAGTTCTTTTATTTAATACAGTTCATTACTATCCAGTCGACATTACTATATATGCTATCGGAGTAGAATGATGGTTGCATTTATTACTGAGAGATCGTGTTTAAAAAAATTGATTTTAAGTGAAAATCTCCTTCAACCCGATAAGCCGAACCAATCCAAACCCATCGAGTCGGTTTATTCACCTTGTCGGTTTGGTTGTCGGGTTGGGTCTAACTCAACTTGTGCCCACCCCTATTTATCACCTAGTTTTACTTTTAGACTTATTATTACCTCTCCATTGCGGAACCTCAGGAGCTTGAAGATGGAAGCGTCCTACTCCGGTTTGCTCATTTATACGAGGTTCTTTCTTCTTCACGCACCAGAAAATGTCATTTTTCTTCCAATACTCCTTAAAAACCTGTTTTGTGCAGCTATTTGTTTTTATTTTCTGAAAGAAATTATTATGAAAACATTTCAGAGAAAATGTTGTGTGTCTTGTTATGATTAATAATTTTGGTCTGATCCTAGGTCGGTGAGGATAACGACTTTTCAGTATTGGCAAATGTAGAGTTAAAAAGAGTTTTCCCGAATAAGGTAAGTATTTTCAAGTCAAACAAGTTAGTGATTATACTTGTGTATCTTCTGTTGTTAATAACCTTCACGTCCTCCTTTAGATGATCAAAGTTACAGAAATGAGTTTATCTGCTAATCAAGAAAGAGAAGAAATGGAGAAGAAAAGATTAGTTTGGAAAGTAGAAGGCTTGAATGGAAAACAAGACAATGTGTCGAGAGGGCGTCCAGTCGATCCCGTGAAGTTGGTTGTGGAACTTGCACCAATGGAAATTCGTACATTCATCATAAACTTCAACTGAAAGTTCTCCACAATTACAAGGTGATGTAAGTTGACATCAGTTGATTGGTCGAATAACAGTTAACGGTGAGACTTTAAAGCATCGAACTGTACATGGTAAGAAGGTTATGAGCAGCTCTAGTGGTTTCTCCGGTTTAATGCCTCTACCAAAATAAAATGTGCAACTGTCTATTAAATGATGTTGCCAAATGTATCATTTTGTGGTTGAATTGTTCATCGAAGTTGTATTAAATCAAGTCGTCACAACAATGGTTTCGGTGAAGAATTTAGTCGTTATTGACAACAGAACATAAATATCCAATGTTTGCCAACAACATTATGGTATAACGAATATTGATAAAGTGATGGCTCTTGTTGTGAAGTATAAAATTATTTAATCCAAGAATTCCCTTTCTAATCACTCTTGAACTTGGTTTCTCCCCTCAAAACATTTTCCACATAATTTTCAGCATTTTTCGACTTTATTTTTTGTTCCAGTTATAAAACAATTTTTGCGCAAAATTATTTATTTCGTAAATATTTACTTATGTTGGTACTTGTAAGTCACCATAAAATAGTCATCGCCATTAGAAGTAGCCAAATTAGTAGCCTAACCGATCCAAACCGACAAAACAAAAGTCAGTTTGAGGGGCCGTGTTTAGAAGAAGTGATTTTTTTAAGGGAAAAATCTCCTTCAACTCGACAAATCGAATCAATCCAAACCGATTGAATTGGTTTACTCATCTTGTTGATTCGATTGTCGGGTTGGGTCTAACCCGACCCTTGTCGACACCTTTCACCATCAACTTTTTTCGTTGTCATCACTTCATTGAAATTTTGCTGATGTTGAGTTAGCAATAGAGACATGATAACATAAAAATATAGAGAATGAACGAAGGTTAATGAAGAATTAGGAGTCTCAATGCCATCCAACAAAAAATAGTTCTCTTAAAGTATGGACTATTCAATATTCATTATTACTATTTAATTGACCAATGGATTAGATAATTGAGACTCACTATTTACAGGATGATCTTAATTGAGATTTTAATGAATTTTAAAATTTCTTGTAAAGATAGATGTCCACAATTGAGATTTTAAAATCTGGGTATATTCAATTGAGATTTTACAAAAAAATTCTTTAAAATCTGGCTCTCCGCAATAACTTGAAAATTACAAGCATTTGATTAATAAAAGGGATTTCAAGAGATTCATATGTATCTAAACAAAAATACACATAACAAAGAATTTTGAAAGTTTACCATTTTAACAAATATCTTATGAATTTAGTGAAAATCTATTTAAATTCATGAAATTCATTAGAATTTACAATTGTTTTAAAATTCATTAAAATTCATCTTTTTAAACTTAAAAATAAAATAATAAAAATAAAAATATAATCCTTTTCCAAATAATTTGGTTATCGTTTATATTTCTTCTACCAAAACTTCAAATTCTAAAAGAAAAGAAAAGCAAGGAGAAGATTTGTTTGTTGTAAACTTCATATTCAGATTGTAGCATTACTTTTCATTTTGATGTAATTGTTTGTTGGTAACTATCGAATATGTATGATTTTGGGAAAATCAACTATCTACCTTACATACACGGGTGCACGCGCGCTCGCGCGCGACACATATATATGCAAGCAGATTTTTTAATCCAAAATAAGTCAGCAATTTTGTTTTTAATTCTTTTTTTTTTTTAACACAGACAAATGTTCAAACCAAACCAAACTAATTTAGTATGATTTCAATAGCGAGATTGGGTTGGCTTGAATTTGTATTACTTAAACCGATTGAGTCGATTTTCGATTTCCGATTGGACTCAAAACCAATCAAATTTGAACCATGCCCAAGCATAGATACATATGCGTGTGCTTATTGATATATCTATATCAATTATATATAATGTATTTTTTACGGTTAAATCCACTAATTATCACTCAACTTTATACGTAATGTCATAGTTGTCACTCAATTTGATTTTGTTTCATCATAATCACCCAATTTTATATTTAGCACATGTTTGATCCACATTAAAATTTTCATTTTCATTCTTCTGCTCATTTTCAATCACACATTTTTCAATAAAATAATATTTTTCATCACATCAATAACTTTACCTTCTTTTTCAACCACACATTCTCCATCAATCTATTATTTCAAAATATATTCTTCCAAAATAATGTGGTTCAAACACACCCTTAGTGTCATCATAACCATCCAATTTGATTTTATTGCACTATGACCACCAAATTTCATATAATGTTTTAAAACGACCACTTAATTTCATATAACATTTAACCATGACCACCCAATTTCTTTTCACAATTTTCACGGGGTAAAACGGTAACTTTGTATTATATATATATATATATATATATATATATATATATATAAGTTTTTAAAATTTTAAAAATGTTTATTTTAAAATAAGTTTTTATTTTATCTTAAAAACCTTTTTTTATAAAAAGTTTTTATTTTATTATAATTTTTAAGTAATATTTAAAAAAAATAGGTTTTTATTTTATTTTTTAAGAAAATATTATATATATATATAATTCAAAATTACCGTTTTACCTCTTTCAAAATTAATGAAAGTGGTAAAAAAAAAGTTGTGTGGCTATGGTGAAATGTTATATGTAATTGAGTGGTCATGATGAAACGTTATATGAAATTAAATGATCGTGGTAAAACGAAATCAAATTAAGTGGTCATCGTGACACAAAATATAAAGTTGGACGACCATGGTGAAACAAATGCAAATTTGGTGGCCATATTGACACAAAATATAAAGTTTGGTGGTCATTGACGGATTTAACATGTAGTTTTTATTTATGGTTGAAATATATACTCATTATCAGACTTTCGATGTATTAAAATTATTAATGACTTTTATAAAAGTTTCTATAATACTAACTTTTGAACATAAAGTACTAAAATAAAATTTTAAAATTTGTCTATCATTCATCCCAAAATTTTGGGAGACTTCAACAAATAATAAAAAAAAAAAATGTATTTTTGATTCTCTCTCTCTCTCTCTCTCTTATTTTTATCTTAATTTTTATAAAAAAATTAATTTGTAACTAAAAATTCTTAAAACTTTTTTTTTCTTTTTTATCATTTTTTTTATAAAAAATATCTATTTGTAGTTAAGAATTATAAGATTTTATATAAAAGGTTACTTTATATTTAAATTTAATTATATTATTTTCCGGTTTACTTTAAAGTATATCATATTGATAATATTAAATATTAAATTATTTATTTATTTTGTGAAAGAATAATGTGCATATATTTTAGAAATATATTTTTATCATATGAGAAGGTGTATGTGAGAATTTTATACCATTGTTCTAGACCCACGTGAATTCTATTGTCAATAAAAGTCTTTATAAATCTTTTAAATTCGATAAAAATTATAAAATGATTTTTTTTTGTATGAGAAGGTGTACGTGAGAACTTTATACAATTGTTTAAGACTGACATGAATTCTATTTTCGATAAAAGTTTTCATAAATCTTTTAAATTCTATAAAAGTCTATACAAATTTTAAAATGAAACTGTATAGAAGTTCGAAAGAATTTTATTAATTCCATACAAATTTATAAAAAGTTCATGAAATCTATAAAAGTCTTCACTTAAAAAAAAATTCATAAAAATCTTCAAGTCCCAATTGAATACATCCATTTGGAGATTTATTTAAATAAAAGTACACATATTCAATTTTTGTTTTGAAAAATAAAATTTCAATTTACTCGGTCCCAGCCCCAAACCCTCTGGTCTACCCGACGCTTGAAAACTTCTCGGCCGGAATATACCTTCAATCTTTAACGCTCTGTTGTCTCCATTCAATTGGACCTCCACAATTTTTCAGATCTTCATTTTCTTAGATGGCAAAAGCAAACGATATCGCCGCTATGGAAATCGATAAACAGAATTCGATCACCACTGATCAGATCAATATCACCAAGTTCTCCGTCAATGGTATACAATGTATTTGACTACCGCTCTAAATAGAATTTAATTTTTAATATTTTTTTTTGGCAAATTCACAGTGCTGCAGCTCTTGAAATCGGCTCAAATGCAGCATGGGTTGCGCTTTGGAGATTACCTTCGTTACCGGTATAATTCAATTACTGTTTCTAATGCTATTTTTCAGTTTGCTTGCGTGCGCCTTTTTATAAATGAAAATATTCGTTTTTTTTTTTTTGGAAGGGAAAAGTGGGGTTTGAGATACTGAATTAGGTTTAGAATTGATGCGATTTTTATTTTTATTTTTGCTGAGACGCTTGTTCATTTTGAGTTCTTAGGCGATACTGCACTGCACGTTTAAGAAGACTGTACAAATCTCTGAAGTTCACGCACGGCCGTGGAAAGTATACAAAAAAAGCCATTGCTGCTTCTACGGTCACTGAAGTCAGGTAAGTGAGCACGTGTACCGGTGTCCATGTTTATAATTTTTATTTTGTGAATCACAGGATTCAATTGATGTCTTCATTTAAGAGTTCAATAATTTGGAGATTTTACTTGTGTGGTTTATGAAAGAATATTTGCAAATTTCCATAATTATAATTTAATTAGCAGGTCAATTCACCAGGCTTTCGTGCTGTTTAAGTTTCTGGTTTCCTAATTACACCTTTTACTATATAAATCCATTTCAATTCTCACCAAAACTGTCATATCCCAAAAGAGTATATCGATAACATAAGAAGCTCCCATTCGAGCTTCTCCTCTTCCACTTGAGAGATTTCTTGTGGAATTCTTTCAAGTCTTGTAAAAAGATCCATGGCTACACTCAAAGCCTTTTTTTGCCGACTTCTTCAATTATCACCAAAAGATGTCTTTTAATTGAAGCACTTATTCCCTTGTACAAATATAGGTTTCTCCATTTGGTTCTCTATATGGCTGAAAGAGCATGGAGCCATGCCATGGAAAAGAAAACGTTACCAGACGGTCCAAATGCACGCCAGCGCAGCTACCTTATAGGTAGATTGAGAAAGGCAGTAAAATGGACTACCCTTTTCCAGGAGTTGTGTGCCTTCAAAGGAGATTCCAGAACATCTCTAGAAGCTGAGGTGTGGATTGTGACTTTGATTTGGCTGCTTTATAATGATTTGTTATTTTAATTTGTGGTTCAGAAATTATATTATGATCATTTAATAGATCACTATATTTTATAGTCTTTTAAGTAGGCTTTTTGTTGTTAGAATTGTGGATTATTGCTCTTTTGATTGCCTTCCATGTCATCTTTAAAGTTTTTAAATATGAATGGCAATTTTAGTATATATAAAGCTGGAGAGGCAGTTTCTATGTCATGATAACACCCCTGAATAATTGGATACGCTCATGGAAAGTAGACGAACTGGTAAAGGAATGGATTATTGGACAAGTAAAGGAACATATTAACGAATGCATCAATGCTGGCTGCTGTATCTTGTCAGAGAGTACACAATACTTTTTTTCCCGTGTCTTGACTTTTTAAGCCCACGGCTTTGATTTGTCTGAGTAAAGTCTACCCTGAATTATTGTAATACACGATTTTACCTTTTTCTGCCCACAATTTTTTAGGTAAAAAATGATTCTCCTGGTTGTTTTCTGTTTAAATTTCAATGTCTTACGTGCATAATGTTGTTCTATCTTTGTTGAGTCATGCTCAACTTCTTTTAAAACAAGATGAAATTTCTTATGAAGCCGCTTTTGGTTTCTAACTTGCAGGCCTATGCTGCTTATATGAAGGGGAATTTGTTATTTGAACAAGATCAGCACTGGGACATAGCATTGAAATGTTTCAAAAGTTCCAGGTACATTCGTGTCAGATAATTGTGTCGTTTGGCTTATTCATAGATGGGAAGGTTTAACTTGTTGGCTTTTATGCATAGCATAAAAATCTATTTTTTGACTCAAGAAAAAATCAAGTGAATTTATTACGTCTTTGCACCAGATGTTTTGCATTTTCATCAGCTTACTACCTGTTTACAAGGGTATTTCTCCTGTCTTTGCTGCTATAACATGTTGGCTAACTTCATAATTCTGATAGGGCTGTTTATGAGGAACTTGGGAAGTATGGAGACCTAGAGAACCAAGTATTGTGCCGGGAACGAGTTGAAGAACTTGAGCCAAGTATACGATATTGCCTACATAAAATTGGGGAGTCAAATTTACCAACTTCTGAGCTAGTACACATAGGAGAAATGGAAGGGCCTGCTCTCGACCTTTTCAAAGCTAAATTGGAGGTTTGTATTTTTCCAAGTACGCAATGCTTGTTATACATGTAGTAGCTATATTCTGATTATATTCTTTTTCATAGATTAAGGGGAGGGTAGTTTTGTTCTAGGACACAAAGAAAAAAAGAACAAGAAACTACGCGGGCGTCTTGGCATGATTTAATCTTCATTGTCCTTTCTTTTAATTTGGTTGTTTTCATTGTAGGCTGCCATGGCTGAGGCTAGATCTCAGCAAGCTGCATCTATGACAGAATTCTATTGGCTTGGCCATAGATTTCCAATTTCGAATGCGAAGACTCGGGTTTCCATACTGAAAGGTCAGATTTCGTCTTGTAATCTTTTATTTTCCTGTTGTATGACACGTGTTAACCTTTTTATGGGTTGATTGCATTTTTTTGATAATTATTTCTAGGTTTCACCTAGAATGCGTTTTGAGTAAGACTGAAAGGAAGATTGGATATAATCTCACTTTTGATTGTTGCATCTTTATGTGATTTATTTTGCCTGTGAATGCATCCTTCTTTGTTGGAGTTGATGACTGCTTTAGTCTTAGCATCATTCATTTTGCAACTGGCTCAAGCGCTGTTTTTGTGTTACAAAATATGTTCAGCTCAGGAGCTGGAAAAAGACATCAATGGTCCAGCAGCAGATTCACTTCCTGCTGAGAAAAAACTTGTACTATTTGACAGAATTTTTTCTGCTTACAATGAAGCCAGGAGCTACATACGCAATGATTTGGTGAGAACAGCTAGTTACTGTGGTTGTTTCTTTTGTAATTTGTCACACGTATTGGACATGGTATCAGATTTCTATCACTTCTTTTGAAGAGTCTGACTCAGTTCTATGTTTGCTTTAGGTTACCACAGGTAATTCTGAAAAAATGAAAGATGATCTGAGTGGCCTTGATAAAGCTATTGGTGCTATCTTAGGACAGCGAACAATTGAGCGTAATCAGTTGTTGGTGAAAATAGCCAAAAGTAAACTCAGCAAGCTTCATGTCGATAAGAATGAAAAAATAACGAAGCCTGAAGAACTTGTCCGGTTATACGATCTCCTACTACAGGTGAATGTCCATCATATTTTTCTTCTACTGTAAATTTGATATTTCTAAGATAAACAAAGATACTTTTGACAAAAAAATGATGCTCTAGGAATAGAAGTAAGCTTGGTTATATGCATATTCTGACAGAACTCACTTTTCTTTCTGACAGAATACTGCTGATCTTTCTGACTTAGTTAGTTCAGGAAGAGATAGAAAACCAGAAGAAGTGGCATTTGCTGAGGAATGTGAATTCAAAAGTTCTGTCTTTCGAGCAGAAAGGTTTGACCCTTGTCATTTCCTTACTCTTTAGGCCCTTTCTTTTCCTTGGCTCCTTGCGGAGATCACTTTAGATTATGCTCTTGTTTGCTATAGATTAAAATCAGATTTTTAATAGATTTTGAAAAAAGTTGATGGAATGTAAGTTGAAAAGCGGTGGGTCCTATAAAATGTGTGGTTAAAATTAATTGTTGACTTTGACTTGAGATTAAAATCAGATTTTAATTTGTACCAAACAGGGGCTATATAATTCTCTTTTGGGACCGATTCATTCACTACTAGATATGTTTGGATGAACATAATTTTACCATTTATAATTGTTCCATTTTTGCAAACTATCATTTGTCCCTTGTATTGTAAGATTTTAGGCAGCTTTCTGGAACAACTGCATTGTTCAAGTGCATAGTAGGTCGTGTAGTCTTTTAGCCTTTGGGGGACAAATATTACTACTTTGACATTGACGCTCTTGTTCGCATATAGTTATTTACTCTTGTTGCCTTTGGATTGTTCTCATGTCTCATTTTGCTGAACTTTTGTTTCTAATTTTGGTCTCTGATATTCCTTTTGCATGGTATGATAACTCAAATATCCAGCAGTCTCATCTTTGTCTTACGTTAGCAATCATGTCTTTCTTTGGCATTTCTTTTGTTCGTATTAGACTGTTTTCCAAATGTGTGATCAATGTGAACTTGGGCAAATAAAGCTTCCTTATAATTTTTGCAGATGCTTTTACTTAGCTAGATCTTACAGTTTGGCTGGAAAGAGGACTGAAGCTTATGTTTTGTATGGCAAAGCTCGCTCTTTGGCTGACACTGCCATTAAGAAGCTTCAGAGTTCGAATAATGCTGACGAGGTGTGCAGGTTTCTTTTCTTGAAAATACAGTACATCTGTTTTATGTATTGTGCATTATAACTCCTACTTATTTCGACAAGGGCCTGTTGTTATGCTCTGCTACTTTTTTAAATTTACATCCAAAATATTCCTCTGTTTGCTCATGAGGGAGACTATATGTAGTTACAGAACCATGTGGGGAATCCTTTTCTCACTGGTATTATTTTCTGTCAAAATATTTACCCTTATATGCCACTTGTGGAATGTGTTTGAAATAATAACTTCCAATTCCCTGAAAACTTTGCTTGGACTTTCTCTTCATCTCATGTCTTGGGGTTTTCATCACTCTTAACAGGTAATGATCAAGGAGTTGAAGATGCTGTATCAAGAATGTAGATCCAACAGCTGTATAGAGCATGCAACAGGGATTATGGAGGAGAATAAGGCTCCAGAAAATCTTTCGAAAAAGATTTCGAGTATATCATTAACAGGAAATGATAAGAAGGTACCCTTTTTAATGTTTCCTTGAGCAAATTAAATCGCACATAATTGAATCCGGGTGTACCTTCTTGACGGCTTTACTTGTGTGCTACAACAAATGTTTCAAGAATTAGTAGCTTTTCCTCAATTTAATCTTCTTCATGGGAAAACCTGCCGAATAAATGCTGGTATTAATCCGTGGATGTCAAGTATAGTAAATTTCTTCTGTCACCGTTATATAGCACGATAACTATGACATTAATTCTCATTTGTTTTTCATTCAGGTTTCCTTGTTAGTCACTCACTCTCTCCCATTGTGCATGATTGCGGTGTCTTTAATATCCATGCATGTTAAATATTGTTCCTATTCCTTTTCAAAATTAAAGAAAACGTCTTTTAATGGTTGTGTTGTACGCTGATCTCAGCTGGAGAAATTGCTTATGGAGAACTTGGACTCTTATGAATCAGCCGTGGGTGATCCCGCTACAAAGTCAATCCCGCGCGTTGAAGCCTTTCCACCTGCTTTTCAAGCTGTTCCACGTAATCCAATTGTTATCGATCTTGCCTATAATGCAATTGATTTCCCGTCTCTCGAGAACCGGATGAAGAAAGACAAAAAGGGATTCATAAGTAGGCTTTGGAGATGAATTATACCAGTTTTGATGTCCTGGATTTTAGAGCACCCGTTCAAGTAGTTGCGATCTTGACAGTTTTTACAAGTGTAATTTCTCTCGCAGTATGGACAATGTCTTGAGTACTTTGTAGCAGCAAATTTTGATTGCAAACCTGGGGATAATTTTATACGTTGGTGTGAAACTTCTATTTCTTTCATCCGGAATTAAAGAAACTTTCTGTGGAACAAAATAGTTTTCGGAATTGTTTTTATTCTCTCCTGATTGCAGCAAAATGAAAGAGAGGTCAAGTTGATGAAATTTGTATTGCATAATTATATATAACATTACTCTTATATGTTTTACATCTGCCTTTAAGAGTGGCTCGGTAAAAGATCCTCTCTCTATTGTGGTGATAGAATGTGTGGATATTTGTCCAATTTACCTCATTTTTCACGGTGAAGAAAATTTTTTGGAACCCTGTAGAGAATGAAGATTGCATGTTTGGGAAGTGATTAAATTATAAAGTAAGTTAAAATTATTTAATAGTGTTTTTCTCGACTCTAATCTCGTCCCTAGATCCTAAGGTAGGTTAGTGCATGTTTAGGAAGTGATTAAATTATGAAGTAAGAATCATCTTGCCAAGCTTCACTTTACATAATTCAATATTGTCACTTTATTTATTTATTTATTTATTTTTTATTATTTAACATGTACGTTACGATGTAAATTATTGAATTTTCACAGGTAGAATGTATCAATATCCACCGAATTTTGTAGGTAAAAAATGCGTCATTTATTTATGGAAATTCGCAAGTGAAAGCGTGTGTCATTATCTACCACTATTTCATTAATAGATTATTGATGTATGAGAAAAAGGTGTATATCAATGATGGTATTGATGTTATCTCAAAGGGCACGCTAGTTCAGGTCCTTGGGATTTAAGTTTCTAATTTGAGACAGGCTCCAGCTTTATAATATGGGATGTATGGGCTTGAAATGGATGAGTATAGCTACGTTTGTTCCCACTAAGCCTAAACTACTTACAGATTCGGATGCTACAGGTACATGGTATTGGAGATTGCCTGGCACACACATTTTAAATCAAATGGCAACAGAATCAAATTTGCTAATCTTACAGTACATTTTCTTGGTAGTTTTATCTTGCACTTTCTGTTGATAAGTAAGATCAATTAGAGTCTGCTGTTGATGCTGATCAAGTCTGGTTTTGTATTTTAGGCCCCGATATGGCGAGAAGTTGGAACTTACAAGGAGATTCTTCGATCACAAGTGGAACTTTTGTTAGCTTGTGGAGTTATATCCTCGTAAAATTTAACTGCTCCAGGAGATTGAACAAATTTACTTGTTTTCTTTGACAGTATATTTATGACATACCAGACAGCATTGTGAAAAATAAGGGTCATGCTACATGTTCACCTTCTTTTTTATCTTTCTTTTACCTACACTTACAATATGGTGTGTGGACCACACATTTGAGAGTTTTTTTATTCACGCGTGCCCCACGCGCGTGTGAGAGGGTGGCATTTTCGGTAACCCCTATTCGGTACAAATAGAATATCCTAGAAATAAATAAAGATGTTGCTCATTTTAAAAAAATCTGGATTTTGAATGAGTCAGTGTGACAGAGATGTGCTCTCTATACTTGCAATCTGTTATATAATTCTTGCTGAGGTTTTAGGTTGCAGTTTTTTGGTGTACTCAATTGTTCACTTGTGTAAGAACGAGAATGACACTAGTCTTGCAAAATGGAGATAAAAGCAGATGTAGGATTGCTGAAAATAAATCATATTTATTGAGATTATGTTTGGTTAAGTTAAAATAAATAAATTATAAGCTAAAAAGTTAGTTTTATCATAAATTTGTTAAAAAATAAACAAGTTATTTATTTTGATTTAAATGTAAGAATTGCTTTTGAAAAAAGTAACTTCTTAAATTTAAATTAATTTATCTATAGACGAAAGATACATATACGTAATTTAAAATTATAAAACTTAGGCAAACATGCTCTTATTGCAAATTCAGATTAATAAAAAACTATTTGTTTTAAATTTACGAATAAACAAATTTTTAGGCTTAGCCAAATATGCTGTTAGTGAAAAACTAACAAAAGTCGTGTGTTTGGGTTACACAGCTAGAGAATTGTTTAGTAAAGAGAAGTCGTTAGTTGAGTAAATGGGTTTATTTTGTCCCACATTGGATATTGAAGTTTGAGACGAGGGAAGGAGTGGCCATAAAATGAGCCGCCCATAAACTGGTTAAAGCACGCAGCCGTGCGGTGAGCACAAAGCGAACTATTCTTTCGCCTTTTACTAAAGAATACCGTGTGCGTGCCGCAATTCAGCGGCATACGCCTATTTTTGGAGAGGTCTCTCCCATTGGGAGTGCCCCCAACAATTCTAGTCTAAATGATTTTTCGGTTCTCTTAGTGCCTTATCCTCTGAGTGCCTTATTTACTAATGTGTTGCATTGAGAGATATGGGGTTTCCTTGAAAGGGTTTTGAAGCTATCTTAGACTCCTAGTTTTCTGCTATAGAAGAAGCTGAGAGTTTATTTGATTATAAAGGTGGAAAGAAAATGTTTTATTGAGAATTTGATTTGACTTGACTAAAATTGTGTGATTGGTATAATTTTCAAAAATGCTGATAGGTCTGTTTACTTTTTTTTGAATGGAAATTGTCTGATAATTTTTTTACCCTGGGTTTTAGCATTTGTTCCAGCAAAAAAGTAAAAATAAAAAAACCATACCAAATATCATTTGGCTTTGTCTCTTGCATGAAAATTGTCAATATTTTTTTACGTGTGACGACCCTAAACCAAGAAAAGGAATTCTAGGGGAAAAAAAACCATCAAACAAGTCAAAAGGTGGAAAATCTAACTTCTTATCAAACATGCCCTTGAGTTTTTGTTGTTGGACTTGTCTTATGAGGTTTGAAGAATGTTACGTTGGGAGCTACGCATATGATGTTTGTGAACTTCGTGTATGGTTGTTTGTGAATGGATATAGATATTGTTGGAACAAGAGCAGTAAATAAAAATGACATACAACAGATTTTTCACTCAAAATAATTAAAAGCCATTGAGCATTCATAAACTTGATTTTTCACTCAAAAAGGATTAGACAGCCTAAATTGTTACGAGGACACAAATATACCAAGTTTTCTTCCAGAACCGTGAGAAGAACCTCCGAAACTACACCAAGCAAATTGGAGATTTCTCAGTTACTGTTTACCAAGAACGACCAAAACCTAACCTAAACTATTACACGTGTCATCATCTTATGGCACGTGCATCTCTGGAGCAGAAGTCGCATTTTCCAAAGGTAGACTCCCGTGTTATCCAATTATTGGGCCAACTTGAACGGATCTCATTAGGGAAAATTACTTAGAACCTTACAAGTTACAATTAAAGATTAGTTTTCACAAACAAGGGGTTTAAGTTTCAAATTCAAATTTCAGGTGGTAAATAAAAATATTAACTGTGATTAATAAACATTTAATTAAACTTAATCTACATAATAACCCCACCACTCCCATCCACCCCGATTAATTCCAACACAAACCTACAATTCTCTCTCTCTCCACCCCCCACCAATTCCAAAGACATAATCAACTCTGGCCACACCCATCGTCAACTACAACATCCTAAAGGAGTCCAATCCCCACCTCGTTCTCCGCGTCCATGGTGGTGCTAAGAAGGTGAGGTAGATGGAAAAATCTGCCGCCTATCCTCATTTTCTTGCATCTGGTAGTCGGCGCAGCGAGCGCCGCTGTTAGGAACACCACCACCGCTCAATGGTGATTCTTCTTCTCC
>CAIGRP010085454.1:0-14392 GCA_903798385.1 Fraxinus cuspidata | reverse complement strand
CATTACTTGTACCGATTAGTTTTAAATTATAAAATGCAAATTAACAATATATTGCCTTTTATTGGTAGTGGTAACAAATTATTGAAGAAAAATTTAAATAAATAAATGAAAAAAATTCAATATAGTATCAGAATAGATAGAGGTCACGAGATGTAACTTCAATCATACATTTATGAAAGTTGTGCACATAACGCGTATTTGATAACTTAACTTGATCTATACGTGAGAGAGCAATTTAGTGAAAGAGTGTGCTAAAGATTAAGCCCCGATTTGTTATGGGTTAAATTTTAAGTCAAAGTCAACCATTAATTTTAAACAAACAAATCAAATTTCTAGGGTGTGGGGAAATTATTGAATACAAAATCTAAATAAAATAGCTTAAAATATATATGAAGTGTTTTAACAGGAGTTAGTGAAGATCCTTCGATCAAATCTATGTTAAGACTTGAGTTCCATCTTAAAAGATTAATTTGTTAAGAGGACTAGTCCAAATATTTTTATATTCTTTTATATTTTGATAATTGTTCGATATGTGATTTATCTTTTAACCTGATCTCACAAGATGGTGACTTGTTTGTATACATCAATCTTGGAATTCGTGAGTTCTTTTTTGAGTTTTAATAGGATCAAATTACGCATTGAAGTTTGATGGGCTTGATACCAAATTAAGACTTGAAATTCCATCTTATAAAATGTCAACCTTGCTAACGGTAGTCGTCCAAATCCTTATATGCTCTATGTTTCTGTAATTATCCGACGTGAAATTTGTCCTTTAAGAGTCCATCCATCATTCATTTATAAATATAATGCAGATTTCACTCTAAGAGTTGTTCAATACAAACCGTTTTCTTCTCTATCGATGGTGTTAATGTAGGTCGTGAAATATGATTGATGACATAAAGAGAGAATATCTCTAGCTTATCTTCAATTCAACCTTGATGCCAAGTGCAAAACCAAAATACTAATACAGACTGAAAATCTAATTACAAACCCTCGTTGAATATTGTAAATTTTAATGATTAGTATGATATGAAATTAAGTCAAGCATATAATTGATAACTCAAATCAATAAGCTGTTTCTATAACAAAAGACGATATAACGACAGTAAAACAATAGCTTATAACGCTAGTAAAACAATAGCATATAAGCTCTTTGTTTATCTTGCATGCGGTTTGCAGCGACAAGTTAATGCAAGATTCATTTTTGCTCTAAAAAAATTAAAAAAGTTAAATTGCTAAGCCTTCTTTTAGTTAATCTAAATTAAAAGTTGAATAAAAGGAAACACAAATAATAACATAAATTTTCAAGAAACCGAAGAAAATCCAATTATTTTCAATGCCACGAGTTCATACTTAAATCTGAACAAACAATGAAGAAAATTAATGCCCAAAGTTGAACGACTTTGTTTTATGTAATAATTTTATCGTTTTTGAAACCATATATTACATTTAACTTTTTAATTTTATGCCAAAAGAATGAATAGTAGTATATATATATTTTTTTTCTTATCATATGATATTGTTGTAATTAAGTAAATGATAAGAAATTATGCACCAAATTAACAATTACTCAAAGAATTATTTATTACTCAAATATTATGTGTTTGTGAGTGAGAAGATAATTTTGTTCTTTATTCTTTTTGTCAAGTTTCTCTGTGTCAGATGTTGGCATCTCAATTAAGGTCACAACCCTAATTATATTTTCTCTGTGAGTAGACTTTTAATCAATCAATAAACACATAAATCATAGCATTAAAATATTCACATCTTTGATGCTAGAGCTAAACCCAGTACTAATCTATCAATCCCACGAACTGAAGCTTCAAACAATCAGATCTTAGATATTCTCCTAGATGTGATTGCATGCGTGTTTGTAGTGAAACTTCAAAAAACCTTCAGTTGAAGCTTCAAAATCCAATCTCCACATGCAATCTTTCTTTGATAAATTCAAAACCTACTCCCATCCTCCTATTGTTTATATCTAAGTGATGCAACAACAGGGTGTTACGAAAGAAGATACAGTTGGTTAGCTGATTTAAAGAATTTTGAATGAGATTGATCGAACAATTGGAATAAAAAATTTCTAAAGAGTCACTTTTTTACGGCAATCGATCTAATTCAGCTGAAGAGTTTGATCAAAATAATTTAACATGATTAATTTTTACCAAATATAGCTAAGAAAATAGAGGAAAAATTATAGAATAAAAAAAATAAGGTAAGCAAGTACAAAAAGCTTTAGATCCTCTTGCCAATATCCTCACTATTATTAGTAGCCTTTTAAAGCTGAAAGAATGGCCCCCTTAGCAAAAGCAGCTCCCATTTTAAGCTTCCTCAAGTGAATTGCCAACTATTCACAATTTCCAAGACTTTCCACTGAAAGTGCCGCAACTCAAAAGCTATATAAATGCTTGAGGCCTTGGAGATGTAATGCGTATGTGTGGGAATCACTCAACCCAACAGTGCTTTTGTCCATGGCATCGCAACAAAACCTCGTGTACTACTCATCAACAAGTTTCCACAACTATTAATGGGCAAACCATTGATCAACTTCCTATAAAAATTTGAGAGAAATAATTTTTGGAGGATGCCAAAATTTCTTCAATTCCACATATTACAGAATCTAGTTTTCCCTCTCATCAAAGTGCATTCTTTTGTTCATTTCTCCCCCCAACACTCTCAATAGTGTAAAAAATTGACAGGCCATCACAATCCTCGTTTAAATTAACATTTATTTGCCTATCAGGATTGAAAGGGATGAATATTAATTAACGTAAATGGAGTCCTTCTCCCCTACCAACTCAAAATCGCTATGCCTCTGCGTCTAGCAAGCCATCATGATAGAAGTTTGCCCTCACACTGTATCAACACTTTCATGTGTTCATGCATTTATTCCGTTTACATCAAATATGTCAACATGACCACTCAAATATATATCTTAGTGTTCACGTCAAGCAACATCATTTTTGACATCGGGACTTCAAAAATCTCAAGATATTTGTGATCTCATATTAGCTTCATGTAGTGTAAGTACGTACTATGAACAAGAACAAGCGAATGATTGGAATTCGAAAACTTTATAGAGTCACTTTTATATAAAAAATATCAATATACTGATTTTGGTCGAATTCAAAGGATACAAAACACACTTCTTAATTCTTACCAAACATACCTAAGGAGACGAAGGCAAAATTAATATAATTAAAAATAAGGAAAGAAAGTAACAAAAGAATCTAGACCCTTAAGCCAACTGATGGATCATGTTGATGCAGTGCCATGATTCTTCACTTGATTTAGTGTATGAATTCATGTGCATTAATTGAGCATATGATTTCTCTTTTGATTGCTTTTCAAACGGAATAATGTTATTTATCATTATGAAGGAACATTGACGATGTGGCAGTATATGTGGAATAATGAGATTAAACAGTTAAATTTATTTGGGAGAGAAGGGTGGAGAGAGACACAGATAATTTTTTTGGGAGAGGGGAGGAAAGAGATAAAGAAATATAAGGGATAATGGGGTAGCCACATCGTTGGTGTTCCATCATCACAATAATAAATAACAATATTTTTTCAAGTGCAACCATCTAACAATGATTTATCTGCTATTGCTTCGTGTACATCACTAAGAGCATTTCCAATGTATTATAAATTACCATCTAAGCGGCGAGCAAGTTGAAGATTTTGCTATCCATGCGACATAAATGTATAATGAATAATTTTGTTGCCTATGTGTCTTTTATTTCTTAAAATAAAATAAAAATGAAATTAAAACCACATCTAATGATGTATAAGAAATACAAATTTTGTGTGATGATCATGTCTAACAAAACTTCTAAAATCTAGATGCACTTCTAAATAATGTTTTTTTCCTCCTTTGTTCATACTTCAAAGATTTATTTTTTATTTCCCTACATCTACAAATAGCTAAATACTTTCCCACGTAGGGCTAATGTTAAGGGACGAGTTAAAAGGCGCTTTCTTTCACCCTTAAACCTAAAGAACGGGAAGGTTTGTAAGGAATTATATTCTTATTAGTAGCAGACAACTATCTTTAAAGATATAAGTACCCCTTTGTTCCAGCCCAGTCTCAAGATTTTTTATTTCAGGTTTCATAAGATAGGGTAGCATATAACTTAGCCTCAATCCTCTAGCTCATTGACATATGAGATTAGATGAATAATGGCACTTTTCCAATAGTACGGAAATCCACACAAGTGAAGAAGTAACGATGCACTAGAATGCACGAATTTGAAGTTTTCCCATCGGATTGCGATATTGTTCGTTTTTCTAATGTGATAAATTTTTTTAACAATCCAGTTAAGCATTGGAGATGCGCTAAGAGACCTAATGAGATCTTGCAGATTAAACATCAATAACATGAGTGGCCAATTTAATTGAATGTCATATACAATACTATTTAAACTGAAAGCTATTATAGAAGCTCATAAGCATAAAACTAGTGCAACTAAAGCTAAGGATCAACAATCATATTGATGCATCCCCACTTGAATCGTCCTTCTCAAGTCACATTTTATTTAACGAGATAATCGTTTTGTAAATAAATATTTCTTAGCTCATTAGCTCATGCTTGAAAATATTTACGAGGTACATTACCGACTTAAAATATTTATTTTTCTTAACTTGTTTCAATTTAATTAAGGTTTGGATTGAATCAGAGCAAATTAAGTTTCAATGGACAATTTGATTAAAATTCAAAAAATGAGCATACTAATTTCAATATTCGTCTATTCAAATGTGTCACCATCTTGATGGGGCATGATAAGAGATAAAATTCCACGTCGAATAAAGATTAAAATAGAGATCAATTTATAAGCGTTTAGACTACTCTTCTTAGCAAGGTTGATCTTTTAAGATGGAACCCTAAATCATGATAGTCTAGAGGCTTGATTTTTGTTATAAGATACTACTTTCATTCTTGAGTAAAAAAGCCTATAGCATGGACAATTTTCATCTGATGATTATATTTATGTTCGAGTAGTGGTTTTCGTAAGTGAGTCTGTAATATTATGATAGTGGATACACGTCACATCATTTCTTTATCAAGAAAATATTGACGAAAGATCAAGGAGAGGAGTCGTTGATTTCAATCTATATAAATAAAATGGTTTGTTGTTTTCTAATTTTTGTTTGTGGCCTATGGGAGGGGCATGAAGGGGATGGAGGGAATGTAGCGTTAGGGATTGGGAAATTTTGCATGAGTTGGTCAAATAGAATGTAAGCAGACACAAAAATTGCATCAAGTCTTTTGTCACCCATATATGAAAATTGTATGCATGAATCTTTTCATACAAAACCATTTGGTAAACCTTTTCATATATGGGTGACAAAAAGACTTAATAACCATATTTCTTTTTGTATTTACCTGTAACCATATTTATATTGTCTTTTATTTTGTAGTATTTAGACAACAGCTATACAAATTTTATTGTTTACTGAATTGCTACATCTTTTCATATTATTTGACATATTATTAGAGGTCAGATACATCTTAATTTGGGGTTTCATTCTTTGGGAGGTCTAGTTATTAAAAGTTTCTCGAGGATTTTATTTTGGCCTTGTTCGTCTACTTATGGGATGTCTCCCTCAAGTCTTGATGATGGGTCATGTATATTGTTGGGTGATTTTTTATTTTTTTTTGGGCACCAACTTCTTATTATTTGGTTGGTATAATCCGTAAGCATTGTCAACACAATTATAGAGCATCCTTTTGGCCGTGGCAGAGGCTTTATGCTTGGAACATTTTAGTTTTTAAATTCAATTTGAATTTTACAAACACCATCTTGAGTTTGAGAGGATGTTACATATATCAAATGATCGTCATAATGTTGTTCATGATATTTTCCCAGTTTATTTAGATTATTTCCTTAGTAGCTTATTTGTATAATTAGCCTATGTTTTTCTTTTTCTACTTAAAATGTAATCCCATTCATAAGGTCTTTTCCCTTGTGATGAAGGATAAAATTGATATTTTAATGAAGCATAAAATTAGCATTTTTTTCAGGAAAAATCTGATAATAGGAAATTTCTGTGTGCATAGATTTGAGAGAAGGGGGAAAGGTTGTCTATGGTTCAATAATATTGTAGAATGGAAACGGGGAATGTCTATCACTAAAGTGTTAATGATTGCCTTATAAATGGAGTACAAATTATATATGTGTTAAATGGAGAAGAAAGTAATACTCAACATCTAACGAATTGTGTTACTCTTAACAAGGACGACATTTTAAGATGGAAATGTAGTATTAATTTGGTATTAGAGCCCAACAAGCTCAAACGAGCAATTTAATCCTTTTTAAAGCTCAAACAAGTAATCATATATCTAGATTTGTGTTTTCAAACAATCCTCCGTTGTCCAAGCGTATGTCAAGGTTTTCGCTTTGTAGGGAATCAACCCAAAATTCCCAACCTGTGAGAAACACTGAATAGAGAAAAACATACGCCAAAGAAACAAAAATCACGCGCATAGACAATATTTACGTGGTTCGACCAATTTGCTCATGTCCACGGAGTCACAGGGAAAGAATACAAAGTGCGGCCGTATAGTTTTTCTCTCTATATCATACCTAAAAAATTCTAATCATCAAAACTGTATTTTTATATCCTACGCACAGGATTCACAAAGGGCAATTAAAAGGGCCAAAAAATTTTCCCTAGAACGCTGCCCCCGGACCCACATGAGGCTTGTCCATGAGAGCTCCACCTTGGGCCTATCGGTCCAAGCCTCCTCTCCATGGATTAAGCCTCAGAAAATCTCCCACTAAAAATCACGCAACATTATTCGGGTTGAATCGTCGACCGGATTAAACAAAACTAGGTTCCACAAAACCCAACAAATCTCCAACTTAGAGATTAGTTCAATCACCAACGTCAACCGCAATCCTAAAAAAAAAAACATAATCCCTCATCCCTGCAACTCATTCTCTTGTCCTTAAGCTAGAAGGCCAACTGAAGTTGTGAGCTTCAGCTTCTCAATAGTGACACCCTTAGTTAATATGTCTACCGGGTTCTTAGATCCACAAATCTTCTCAAATATTACCAACTTATCTTCAACAAGGTAATGGATAAAATGATATTTTGTCTGTATATGCTTCGACTTTGAATGAAAAGTCGAATTTTTAGTAAGAAAGATTGCATTTTGACTGTCACTGTATAGAATGCTCGTCTTTTGCTTCTTACCTAATTCATCTAAGAAGCCATGTAGCCAAATCCATCTCTTTTCCAGCTTCAATTGCTGCACGCATACTCGGCTTTTGTAGTAGACAAAGTAACAATCTTTTGTAGATTTGAAGCCCATGATATAGCTGTACTACCCAAAGTAAATACAAACCCAGTAGTGCTCCTATTATCAATATCACTAGCGAAATCAGCATCTACATAACCCTGCAGTTTCAAACTTGCACATGTAAAGCAAAGACATGTATCTGATGAACCCCTAAGATATCTCGGAATCCACTTGATTGCTTCCCAATGCTTCTTTCATGACCTACTCATAAATCGGCTCACAACTCCCACTGTATGTGCAATGTCTGGTCTTGTACACACCATAGCATACATCAAGCTGCCAATAGCCGAGGCATAAGACACCTTGCTCATGTGGGCCCTTTCTTTTTCTGTCTCCAGTGACTATTCTTTGCTTAGTTTGAAATGACTACCCAATGGTGTGCTCACTAGTTTAGCTTCATTCATGTTGAGCCTGTCGAGAACTTTCTTCACATAGTCCGACTGTAAAAGTTTCAATGTACCATGAGCCTTGTCTCTAATGATTCTTTTATTAAGGATTTGCTTTGCGGCTCCCAAATCCTTCATTGCAAACTGTTTTGACAACTGCTTCAGATTATTAATCTCCTCAATCCTAGACCCTGCAATGAGCATGTCATCCACATACAACAGTAAAATGATATAAGAACTGTTAAACGACTTAATATAGCAACAATGATCAGCTTCACATCTCTTGAACCCATTTCTATGCATAATATTGTCAAATTTCTTGTACCACTGTCTTGGAGCTTGTTTTAGGCTATGCAAGCTCTTTCTCAGTTTGTAGACTAGATTCTCATGCCCCTGAACAATGAACCCTTTTGCTTAATCATGTAAATGTGTTCCTCCAAGTCACCATGAAGGAATGCTGTCTTCATAAATAACTGTCCAAGATGTAAATTTTCTGTAGCCACCATTTCTAGTACGAGTCTAATTGTTTAAATCTTCACAACTGGAGAAAATATTTCTGAGTAGTCAATGCTCTTCTTCTGCTGGAACCCTTTAACAACTAATCTGGCCTTGTAACGCTTGATGCCATCATGCTTCATTCTTTATTTTGTACACCTACTTGTTGTGCAAAGCCTTCTTTCCTACTGGCAATTTAGTCAATTCCCACGTCTGATTCCCTGACAAGGAATCGATCTCATCCTTCATGGCTAACTCTCACTTGCTTGAATTTTCATCCTGCAAGGCTTCTTCATAACACTTTGGCTCACCACTATCAGTCAACATGAAATAATTTTTATTTCAGAGTCGGTGAATAACGATGTGGAGGTCTAATGGTCCTGGAAGATCTACGGACTTCAGCTGCAGGTGTACTTTGATCTACCTGTGAATCTATATTCTCATTATCTTCTTCACCCATTTTTTGGACAATACTTTCAGTCAATTCATCTAAGTTGACAAACTCGGATTTTTTTTATCTATATCTGTGATATCTGACACTGCAGTTGACATGTCCTTGTACATAACATGTTCATTAAATGTCACATTTTTACTTCTGATGATTTTCCTGTTTTGTTCATCCCAAAACCTATAGCCAAATTTCTCATCACCATAGCCAATAAAAAAACATATTTTAGACTTTGCATCAAGTTTACTACGAGTATCAAAATCAATATGAATATAAGAAACACAACCAAAAACTTTTAAATGTGAAAACTTTATTTCTTTACCGCTCCAAACCTCCTTAGGAAGTCTGAACTCCATAGGAACTGATGGCCCTCGATTTATTAGGTAAGCTGCAGTGCTAACAGCATTAGCACAGAAAGTTTTTGGTAGTCCAGCATGCAACCTCATACTCCTAGCACGCTCATTGAGAGTTCTGTTCATGCGCTCAGCCACACCATTCTGCTGTGGTGTCCCAGGAATGGTCTTCTCCATCCTAATTCCCTGTGCAGCACAATACTCACTGAACCCTCCATCTATGTACTCTCTTCCATTATCTGACCTCATACATTGTACTTTCAAACCTATTTCTATCTCAACCATGGCCTTCCAACTCTTAAAAGTTTCAAATACATCAGATTTATTTTTTAGAAAATAAATCCATACATTTTTGCTTGAGTCATCAATGAAAGTAATGTAGTACCTTGAACCTCCAAGGGATACAACAGGAGAAAGACCCCCTAGATAAGTGTGTACTAGCTCCAATTTTTCAGCCTTCGGTGCCTTGTTAGTTTTCAAGCAGCTTTCACACATGTCAAACTCAATGGACTTCAGTTCTGGTAGTTTTCCTTTTGACAACATCATCTTCAACCCTTTCTCACTCGTGTGACCAAGTTTGCGGTGCCATAGGTTTGTATCATTACTCGCTGCAGCAACTGCAATTGTATCTCTTGGACTTGAGGTCATATATAGAGTACTAGTCTTCTTTCCACGAGCCAATACTGTGGCTCCCTTTGTAACCTTCCAAGTACCACCGACAAATAGTATTGCATGCCCTTCATCATCAAGCTGTCTAACAGAAATCAGATTCCTCATCAGGTCAGGAATATGTTGAACTTTCTCCATAACCAAACAGATCCATTGGGTAACAATATCCGGACATTTCCCATACCCACAACATCCAAGTTGTACCATCAGCCAAATACACCTTACCAAAATCACCTGCAACATAATTATGTATAATTTCACGTTGTGGAGTGGTATGAAACAAAGCTCTTGAGTCCAAAACCCAATCATCAAGTGGATTGTCTACTCCAAGAAGTAATGCATCATGTACCTCTTCTGTTACAGCATTAGCAGAATCATCTTCATTCTTCTTCTTAGGACTTTTGCATTGCTTCCTAAAGTGACATGTTTTTCCGTAGTTCCAGCATTGTACTTGTTGACCTGATCTAGGCTTACTTCTATTTCGATTAAAATTTCTAGATTTTGATTTGCCCCAATTTAAATTTCTGTCATTACCTCGTCCTCTTGTCTCAAGGTTTATGGCATAACTAAATCCTGAAGTTTCACCTGCATCTCTTCTGCGAATCTCCTTAGTCAGAATTAAATCTCGTATGTCATTGTACTTCCGCTTTTCCTTTCCTATAGAATTTCTTATTACCATCCTCATTGCCTCCTAACTGTTTGGTAAAGAAGCCAAAACGATCAGTGCATGAATCTCATCATCAAAATCAAATTCTACATATGACAATTGATTTGTGAAAGTGTTAAATTCATTTAGATGCTGTGTTACTGATGCGTTCTTTGCCATCTTCAGATTTCTTCATCAAATGCACCTTGTTATTTGCTGACGGCTTTTCATACATACCAGATAAAGCCTTCATCAGATCTGCTGTGGTATTCCTTTACAACATTGTGTGCGACAGACCTAGATAAAGTTTACCTGATAACTCCCGGTACATGTCTATCAAGAAGATCCCATTCCTCAGCCTTCATTGTCTCAGGTTTTGTCCCCAAAAGAGGCAGATGCAGTTTCTTCCCATAGAGATAATCTTCAATCTGCATCCTCCAATACGCGAAGTCTATGCCATCGAACTTTTCTATTCCAGACGCCTTTTCTGCTTCCTCTGCCATTGATCCCACTCAAACCTAACCCTAGGCTCTGATACCAGTTGTAGGGAATCAATCCGAAATTCCCAACCTTTGAGAAACACTGAATAGAGAAAAACACATGCCAAATAAACAAAAATCACACGTATAAGACAATATTTACATAGTTCGGCCAATTTGCCTACGTCCACAGAGTTGCAGAGATTTAACTATTATCAGGGAAATAATACGAAGTGCGGCCGTACAGTTTATCTCTCTATATCATACAAAAAAAACCCTAATCATCTAAACTGCGTTTTTATATCTACGCACAGGATTCACAATGGGCTCCGCTCCATGGACTAAGCCTAAGAAAATCTCTCACTAAAAATCATGCAACATTATTCGGGTCGGGTCGTCAACCGGATCAAACAAAACTAGGCTCCACAAAGTCCAACAAGCTTCTCTCGTCAACAAGATTAACTTTATAAGAAGGAACTTTAGCCTTAATACCATGTACACCCACATGTTTGTTCATCAACGTCATTAGATATGAGATGGTACGTAGTTCTATTGATTCTTTTGATTGTGATTTGCCGCTTTGAACTTTCTATTAATTCGTTTGAAGTGATTTCCTCTTCTAAGTTAGGCATAGAATTTATATTTAGAATCCTTTCCATTTAGCTTCCATTTATCCACCTCTTCCCATTATACATTGAAGTGCGGTATTATTTGACTACAAAAACCAAAACCATATGAACTATTGATAGCCTTACTCAAGACTAAAACAAATTGTTGATAAATTATGATTTGTGATATATCATAATTTGACTTGATGAAGGCGTTTTATCTTATCAAATAGAATTCATAGTTTGAAACTCTACTGATTTAAATGAGATAGACTTCAAGGACTTTATGTGTGTGTAAAAGGTAAATCAGGAAAGGGTTTCGGATTGAGAGAGGTGGATAGAATGACGAGCAAGTATTTGAAATTTTGATTTGTGAGTCAATTCTCGGTCTCTTTCGTAAATATAGGTGAATTTCCTAAGATCACACAAATTTCTATATTCTCTACTTTATTTTCTTTTATTTTTCACTGTTGTTTTCACCAAAATTTCATATATCGCTTCCTCTGGTTCCATTGCAGCATTTGAAGCACGAAACAGCATTCATGGGAAAGAAGATAGAGCTCCTTGAAAGCTCCAAACGGTTCCTTCATTTTTTATTTTTTTTTTAATTTGTTGAAAAATCTCATTAAATACTTCAGTTTTTGTGGATAAATGTATCTGAATTTCAGGAAGCTTTTAGGGCGAGGCTTGGGTACATGTTCGATTGAAGAACTGCAAGATATTGACAGCCAGCTAGAGAAAGGCCTAATAAACATTCGAGCAAGAAAGGTATTATGGTTAGACTCTCTGTACACATATTGTTAATAATAATAACATCATTCTTCTTTGAATTTCAGGCTGAATTATACAAGGAGGATATCGAAAAATTAAAAGCAAAGGTATCATCATGCATGATCTCTAAGAAATGGCATTCCTTGTTCTTTGTAAGTTTTATTTTAACTTCTTAAAATAGAATCGTTGAAGAGACAATTTTACTTCTATTCTTGCTTTATAATATCCTACTTCTAAAATTATTTAAATCATAAATTGATTGTACATTAACATATGAAAAAATGTTAGATAAAAGATGAGGAGAAATCAATTAATATTTATTGAAAAAAGCAAAATGAAAAGCAAAAATAGAGAGCATTATTGTAACGAATAAAAATATTATTGTCTAAATTTAAAGATGCTCTTAATTATATATAAGATGTTATTTATAAATAGTCTCTTGGAGATGTTCTATTGCGTGTGTGTATACATGTATTTTGTAACATTATTTTTAAAACGTTCAGGAGAAGTTTCTTTTTGAAGAAAATAAAGGATTGCATGAAAAGGTAAATCTTTCTATTCCAAATTTAATCTTGCAGTTCATGCGAATGGAAAATTATACAGTTGGACTTTTGGCAGCTTAAAACATTATTCTTAACTTGGATTTTGATTTTAAAACACTGTTTTTGACATTGGTTTCAAGATTTTCTAAAATGAATTCTGATCAGTGCAAAAACAGTTTATTAAGGTTTATGGTATATATTTCCGGCCTATGGAAACATTGTTATCTTGTTTGAGAAGGTCTCACGTCCATGATTAGAGAATGTTATGGAAGAAAATGAAGTTAAAAATTTGTTTATTACTTGTCTACTACTGCTTGCTATTAAAATTCTCTTAATATCAAGTAGCTAAAAGTTCTATCATCTGAGAATTATTTATGAAAATTACCCGTTCGACAATAAAATCTCCTAGAGGGTGTAAATGTGTGAATAACGCGGAATAAAAAATTATCAAATAAAAGTAACAAGTTCTAGATGTTTAGTCAATCAAATAAATTTTATCATATATTGAATTGTAACAATAATAAATAGAACAGTATTTAATACAAGATTTGATGACGGAGAAAATTCTTAATTAGGTAAAAACTCCGGGGTCAAGCTAGTAATTTCCATCATAGATAATAAGAACTTACAGTATCATCCAGTCTATAAAATTCACTAGATTCGTTGATTTAATTCTTGCAATATTCAAGGCCTGCTGGAACGTGCTTCTCTTACACCTGCTCTCAATCATCTAGAATTGTATCTCATGTGGATCACCAATAACACTTTATTTTTGTACTCTTTCTGTGCTTGCGGCCTAATTTCTCTCAATCTTCTACAACCTCTAAAAGCTATTGAGAAAATACATTTCTAATCGTGTTTATGAAGTTGGTGTTTTGTACTATATAAATTTGATGATTTTCTTCACCTTGTGGTTAATTGATCTCAAGAATCAGAAGTTTAATCTCAGTATTTTGATGTGTTCTTGGATCTTGGATTGATGTAATGAAAACGTAAAATAATGAACTACCATACTCAAAAACGTACTGGGTATTGGGTATTTATGATAAGAGGTATTTAGGTAGTATATGATAGATAAAACTATTGAAAAACGCAAATTAGGATTCCTTGGAAAACACAATCGTTGAGCGTCAGACTAGCGACATGCGAGCTAGAGGTGTGCGCTTGAGCGAGAAGTGGGCGACAATGATTTTACTTTTTCCACTCGAGCATCAGCTAGGTTACAGACTAGCGTAAATCGTGCGACTCTTTCTCCTTGTTCCATACTTGAACCCAAAGACTTCTAGTTCATCTATATNCGACAATGATTTTACTTTTTCCACTCGAGCATCAGCTAGGTTACAGACTAGCGTAAATCGTGCGACTCTTTCTCCTTGTTCCATACTTGAACCCAAAGACTTCTAGTTCATCTATATGATCCTCCAAAAGACTCCATGACTTTTACAATTCTTTTATAACAATCCTATTATTTTATAATAATCATTTTGTCTAAACAATTGTCAATACAACATAAATCCTAACAATCTTCCTCTTTGACATTCTATGACAAAATTATACAATACAAGCCTAAGAAGTAAAAATAAACTAATCTACCCAATTTCAAACTAAATGTATGTCTCTCGCATTCAATGAAAACCTGTTTGAGACCAGTAGTATGCACATTGCAATAGTGCAGAAGTGCATTCCTCT